>CAUYRH010120948.1:0-22940 GCA_963574655.1 Perodicticus potto | reverse complement strand
AAGATGGAGACTTTACCTCTTTCATGTTTACATGGATGGAGCTGGAACATATTCTTCTTAGCAAAGTATCTCAAGAATGGAAGAAAAAGTATCCAATGTACTCAGCCCTACTATGAAGCTAATTTATAGCTTTCATATGATGCTATAACCCAACTATAGCACAAGAATTAGGGGAAAGGGGCAAGGGAGGAGAAGGGAGGGGAGGGGCAAGGCTGGAGAGGAGGGAGGGTAATTGTTGGGGTCACACCTACAGTGCATCTTAGAAAGGTACAGGTGAAACTTACTAAATGCAGAATACAAATGTCTTCCTACAATCACTAAGAAAATCCCATGAAGGCTATGTTAAACAGTTTGATGAAAATATTTCAGATTGTATATGAAACCAGCACACTGTACCCCTTGATTGCACTAATGTACACAGCTATGATTTAATAAAAATAAATAAATTAATTAATTTTAAAAAAGACAAATGACCACATCATCTCATCACAGATTATCTTCATTGATGATGAAATGTCTGTGTCTCAAGAAATCTAGGTGATGATTAATGAAGCACTGAGTTAAGCTCATATTTTTAAACGACTTTAACGAGTTAGGGGACAGTTACATAAAAAAAAATTGTGAAATTATCCAGTGAGTCCTTAAAAAGGTGTGTCAACGGTATGAGTGCCTAAAATGATCTGTACTTAGGAAATATTTTCCGCCTCTAAAAGAGTCGAATACGGAGTAGATTTAAAACAAATAATCGTTGGAGAAAATCAAAGTGGCAAAAGGAAGGGGCAGATGACAATACAGAGATATCTACTGGAAGTTCACAGGGCCATTTTATCTTGACGAATTATAATTTAGTGATTCAGAAAACTTATAAATGAGGCCTGGCAATTCGGTTCATTAACTCATTCTGGAATAGTGTGCCTACGTTATTGCTGAGTATCACACGATCACCTCTGAAGGACGCCCCTGGGGAAGCTACAGACGTCACCTGCACTTGGTCCACCCTTCAAAGTATTTTTTCTGGGATGCGTTTGTGAACTTACTTGTAAGGCCTCCTACAAGGACAGCTCTGATGGCCATTCCTGAAGAAGAGTTCCAAAATTGCTTTGAAGCGTAGACGGGGCTCTGGCGTCAGGGCAGAACTTCCCAAGGGGAGTCCTTTGAAGGTGACGGTAGTGACATTCAGCCATGAGGTTTGTAGCCATTTTTCTAAGATGAGTTGGAAAACTTAATTCTCTGACCTGTCCCCATAGAGGGCTAAATAATGTTTCACTTTTATGCAAGAATTTTTAGTGGAATGGCTCAAATTATACACTGGAGATTGTGGTGGAGAGCAAAGGAACAAACATTAAGTATTATGCACAGGCTGATCGCCTTGTGTTCCGCTGTAGACTTTGGTTGACTGATGTAGCTTAAACATAGCTAGACATTAAAAAAAATAGCTGAAGCATCATGAGAGGTCTTATGTACTTACAGAAGAAACATAGGGTATGCTTGTGAAAAAAACCTGTGGGTCTCAGAGAAAGATCCGCCTACATGAAAACAGAAGAAAGAATCATCGCTAATGGCTTGGCATCTGTTGCACAGTGGTTATGGCACCAGCCACATGCACCAAGGATGGTGGGTTCGAGCCTGGCCAGGGCCTGCTAAACAAGAATAACAACTGAAACCAAAAAATAGCCAGGCGTTGTGGTGGGTTCAAGTAGTCCCAGCTACTTGGGAGGCTGAAGCAACAGAATCGCTTAAACCCAAGAGTTTGAGGTTGCTGTGAGCTGTGATGCCACAGCACTCTACTGAGGGCGATATGGTGAGACTCTGTCTCAAAAAAAATAAATAAATAAAGTAAAAGAAGAAAGAGAAGTATTACTATGACATAAGTTGATATTGGCAGTGATCACCTCAAACCAATTTAACTTCAGTGAAGGCAATGTCACTCAAATGGACCCATTCATGAAATCATTATATTGAAAAGTGAATGCTCACACTGGGGTTATAATTTCTCGATGCTAAAGACATTCCAGGTAGATGACTCATGATTTATTAGAAAGCACATTATGCTTTAGAGTCATAAAAATAGGATTTGATTCCACCTGGTCATCAAGATTATTGTTGGCTGTTCATAAATCCAATTTATTTTCTAATTTGAACCTTTACATGTTTTTATATTTAAGATCACATTATCATCAGCCCTTATTCAGACTTCTTTCATTTTTAGTAACAGTTTATTGAATCATAATTTATATCTCATAAAATTGACCTATTTAAATACACAATTCCATGTTTTGGGGTATATTTGCAGAGTTTCGTAATAATCTAGGCAATCAATTTTAGCACAACTTTATTACCCCAAACAGAAAATCTATAGCTTTAACTATTATGTCCAGACCTTGCCATACCCCCAGCAGTAATAAATCAATTACCTACCGTGTATCTTTATAAATTTTGATAACGTGGACATTTTATATTAAAGGAATCATGCCATCCCTGGCTTTGTATCTGCCTTTTCTGTTTTAAGGATTCATATATAAGGTGGCATGTATCATACATTTACTTCAATTGTTTTGTGTCTGAATAATGTTCCATTGTCTAAACATACTGAATTTTAATTTTTCTGTTAGTCTGTAGATTGGCATGAGTTTGCTTCTGCATTTTTGCTATTATAAATGATACTACTATGAAATTTGTGTATGGAAATATGCGTATGCCTTGGGATACGCATGTAGGAGTAGAATTTCTGGATCAAATGGGAACTCGAGGGAACTTCTAGAGCATTTTTCAAAGTGGCTGTACCAACTTACACTCCTGAGAGCAATGCATGAGGGCTCTGCTTTCTCTCTATCCTTGCAAACACAAAGTATTCGTATTTTTCTACAGCCACCCTGCTGGATGTGAAGTATTATCTCATGGTGCTTTTAAAATGCATTTCCTGATAACTAGTAAATCTGAACTTATTTGTATGTATTCTTTGCTATTTTGTAAATTCCTTTAAAGCTGATTATTGAGCTCCTTTGCTTATTTTAAATTGAATTACTTGATGAATATTATTGAGTTGTAAGTGTTTTATATATATAGATGTCTAGTCTCGAATGCATGACTGAAAATATTTTCTTCAATTCTGTAAACTGTCTCTTCATTCTCTTGGTGATGTCTGTTGAAGAAAAAAAATTAAACTCAATATGAAGTTAAATTTATCTAGTTTTTTGTTGCTTATGCCTTTGGTGTTACATCCGAAAGTTCATTGCTAAATATAGGACATTTAATCTCTATGCTTATATACACTTGACACAAACCATCTGGCGGCAAAACCAAAAAGAAAAAACCAAAACAGTGCATTATTTAGACGTCTAATTTAAATATGAGATAAATCTGAAGATATGAGAAAGTTTGGCTTCCATCTTTAATTCAAAAACAGAGGGTCTATATAAGAAATAGGTATTGCTTACAATACAAGGCAATTACCAGTAAAGAAAAAAAGAGCAAAAAAAAAGACAAAGGAGGGCGGCTCAGTGGGTAGGACGCTGGCCCCATATACTGAGGGTGACGGGTTCGAACACGTCCCGGGCCAGCTAAAACAGCAGTGGTAACTGCAATGAAAATAGCCAGGCGTTGTGGTGGGTGCCTGTAGTCCCAGCTACTCGAGAGGCTGAGGCAAGAGAATTGCTTAAGCCCAAGAGATGGAGGTTGCTGTGAGCTGTGATGCCACCACACTCTACCGAGGGTGACAAACTGAGACTCTGTCTGAAAAAAACAAAACAAAAAAACAACAAAGGCATTGCAAAATCTATTCAAGAATCCAGAAAAAATAAATAAATTTCAAAATTAACATTCTGCATACTATCATTTCTAAAGCCTTAATTTTATTTAATAATACGCGTCAATCTCTAGTAAATGTTGGGTGATCACATTTTTAGAAATGTTTCTTTCCCTTGGAGAATGTCATCAAAACAGAAATGCAACATGTTTTTAAGGGAGACTTTAATATTTACACCATCATGTCCTTTCTGTGACATGGACTATGTCCTCCTAATTTCTTCCTTTCAAAATTTTTGAGATATCAGTCAGTGGTATTCAAAATAAATGTATTTTGAACATTTGAAGTGGAATTATATTGAAAGTATACTAGAATAATTATGTCAAATTTGTTTTCTTCTTTCTTTCTTTCTTTCTTTCTTTCTTTCTTTCTTTCTTTCTTTCTTTCTTTCTTTCTTTCTTTCTTTTTTGGAATGGGGTATCACTTCTCATCCTAGGGAGAGTGCCCTGACATCATAGCCCACAGCAACCTCAAACTCTTGGGCTCAAAAATCGCCTTCCTCAGCCTGGCAAATAGCTGGGATTACACCTGGCCAGTTTTTCTTTTTTGAGTAGACGGGATCTCGCTCTTGCTTAGGCTCGTCTCAAAATCCTGAGCTCAGGTGATCCACTCACCTGGGCCTTTCCAAGTGGCAGGATTATAGGTGGGAGCCACTGCATCCAGCACAGAATTCATTTTATGAATTATCTAAACATCATCTTCGAAGAGATAGCACTTTATAAACAGGCACTCCATGAATATGACTAAATGAAAAGTGTCTACTTAGGACAGGAATATTGGAGGAGGGGGGAATCTCTGTAGCAAACTGTAATTTGCATCTTAAGATGTGGCCGTAATCTAAAAAGGAATATGTAAACTAAGTTACAAAGAAAATACAGATGTTAGTGGAAATTATTAGAAGAAGCAATACATTCATCTTCAAAAGCTGGAAGTAAACAAAGAGAGATCTATTGTGAGGTTGGACCCAAGAAATAACAAAAATAGATGAGATGTAAAAGAAGTAGATGAGGAAGAAAAACAAATAAATTCCTCCTTCTCTTCCCCTCCCGTAAAGCATAAAAAAAACCACGTTCCTTGTAAGCAGTAAATCTCCGTGAAGTAATTAAACAGGAATGGGATTTGAAGAGCTGCAAACTTGGGTTTGCAAGCAGGGTCAGAAATTAATAAACTATGGGATTTTTAGACAAGTGACTTATTAATCTACCAAAGCCTGTCTCATCGGAGCTGTGCAGAGTATCAGAAATTTCACAGAGCAGCTGAGTAATGATCTTACTTCGCTCAGGGCATTAATCAAACATATTTTTCTTTTCCTTTTCCTTCTCTCTTTGCTATTGTTATGTAGAACAAAAAGAGAGAGAGAGAAAGAGAGAAAGAAAAAAAGAGAGAAAGAAAGAAAAGAAAGAAAGAAAAGAAAGGAAAGAAAGAAAAGAAAGAAAGAAAGAAAGAAAGAAAGAAAGAAAGAAAGAAAGAAAGAAAGAAAGAAAGAAAGAAAGAAAGAAAGAAAGAAAGAAAAAACTATGTTTATATACTTCATACATTTTGGAAAAATGTAATGATTTTTTATGACATTTGTGACCTTTTCTGAAGGAATTCCCTGAGAACACCACGAGAATCTATTTATTTATACGATGCCACACACATATTTTCTTCCATTTATTTATTTACACAGCTGTTCTTTAGAAAATATAAATGGAGTCCGATTCTTTCGCAGGAGTTTTACGTTCAAGCAGTTTCAGCAACAGATAAAGCCGGCAGGGTCTTGCTCCTGATGAGAAACTGGAGTTCCACCAGGAAAGAGACCCGGTCAAAGGGTTCATTTCCATGAGAAAACTTTTAAGACGTGTTTAAATGAAGATGTAAGCCATAGCAATAACAGAAATACTTTTAGGAAGCAGAAACAGGGTGAAATGTGAGTCTAAGTGTCTCTAGAAGGCAAAAGTGTCGCTTCTCCAGCTCTGCCTCCCTCGCCCGCTGCACGGACCGCAGGGCGGAGAAGCAGAAGGCGGGCAGGTGCTCCGGGGGCGGCGCTGACCAGCAGGTGCACAGGCCCTGAGTCTACGCTAAGGGATGTCTTATTTGTATTTCCTTTTGCCGTTGCATCTTCAGTTTCTGCTCGTGTTGGGGAGATTCTGGCACTTGCACTCCGTACAGCTTTTCACTGCTGTTCGCAGAGGCAGGGACGCTATTCTGTGATTCTCGGTTTGGCCTCAGGCAGGCGCAGCGCAGCGGGGTCTCAGGGTGCAGCCTTGGCCGTGGTTTCACACGCTCCTCTGCAGGGATATCCTGGGCTCTGCGCGCATTCCTGCCACTCCAGTGCCGCCACCAGCATCATAAACTACATTTTCAGGGCCATCTTCCCTAGAGATAAATAATTTTGTTACTAAGGAATGACAGATGAGTACTGGAGGAATTTTTGTGCGGAATCTTGATCTCTTCCCAAGCTTAGATTTCTTATGGAGCCTGGTGCAACAAGCTTGGACGTTCCTGCTCCTACAAACTCAGGCTTTTGTTCTGCCTGGGAGTCTGGGGACAGGGTCTGGTCAGATTCTGGTAGCTGCTGCTGTCTTGTTCCTGGAGCCAGCACCACCTCTGGGCTTTCTGGAGATTCTCTCAGACCTTTCCTTTGGGAATCTGCTGGGGTCCCTTGGGAATAAACCTGTGTGAGGGTGAAAAGCCCCCCAATGTCTACATTCCTCAGTGACCATCTTAGGAATAATGTACTGGGGTCACTGTATCAAAGTACCACAGACCTATCTTAGTTAATAGTGAGAGGTGTGGGTTCAGTTTCAGCCTCTTTACAGGTCACTAGCCAGTTCACCCAGCACCATTTGTTAAATACAGAGTCTTTTCCCCACTGAATGTTTTTAATTGGCTTGTGAAATATCAAGTAATGATAAGTAGCTGGATTCATCTCTTGGTTCTCTATGCTGTTCCAAACATCTACCTCTCTGTTTTTGTGCCAGTACCATGCTGTTTTGATCACTATCGATTTACAGTACAGTCTCAGGTCTGGTAGCGTGACAGAGGAGCTTATTACTTTGATCTCATCAGTAAACATTATATGTTCTGAAACATGCTGTATATCCTATATGTACTTACAATTGTATATCAATTAAAAAGTAAATTTCAGAAAGAGGAGAAATTATGGATTTCAACATCATAATTATAAAGGATCCTCCTGCCAATGACTGAAGGAGTGAAGAGTTTAGAATTACCTCCCAAGTGCTATAAATGGGAACAATAGTCACTATAACTAAGTTTGTAAAGAGTGTGCCTCCTATGTACACTTAAATTTAAGTATCTCTCACATTATGAGATGTTTATATTATCAAGAGGAAATGTAAGATTCACGTTATTTCTAAAATAATATTGTACACTTACACCTCTATTAAAGTTTAATTTTTCAATTAGGCACAGTAAAGGATTAAAAATCACAATAACAAAACATTTTTAACCATACACAAAACAGTGCACAACTTAAAACTTATAAATTGTTTATTTCTGGAATTTTTCATGTAATGTTTTGGGAATGAAGTTTCCCATGCACAAATAAAACAATGGCAAGAAAGAAAAAGTTAAAGTGGGAACTGTAAACATATCTATTCTTTAAAAATAATGGTTTGAGGGTCACTGAGCTTTGAATGTGTTTCTACATTATGGAAAACTACACAATGATCCATCCATGTACTTAACTCTTTCCATATGGTTGGATAATTGTGAAATGTTCTTTTTCTTTTTCTTTTTTTCTTTTTTACTACAAATTACCTTGAAAATTTGAACATAATTTTTTTTTCTAACTAGAGATTATTTTCTTCACTTAATGTTTATGTAACAGAATTATTAGTTCAAATCTCTAAGTTGTGCACTGCCAAATCATTTTTCCAATCAGTTAGACTAATTTGCTTCCCCACAATAATTCAAGAGTTAGCACACGGATATTAATTTATTTTCTTTCCTAATTTGTTCTCAATAAATTGTACATGGTTGTACATTTTAGTATATGTTTTATTAGTGCTAAAATTTATATTGTACACTTAAAAATCTTTCAAACTAATATTTGTTACTGCTTTTAAACATACATGTGTCTTAAACATTTTTTGTAATATTTTTTAAATTTAGGCCTGCTTCCTCTAGAGGTACCATAATTACTCAAATATCTATGTATTTCAGAGGTCTTATTTTTATTATTTATCTTTTTATATGTATAGAAATGATTTTTAATAATAAATGTCCTATTTTTAAGTAGTCATATATTGAGTAACTTTGTAACATTACAAATGTTGATTCCATAGCAATTAAATTATTTTACATAAATGTAATTTGTTTAGTGTTTTCATTTAATCTTTATGATCTCCATGAAAAATCGTTTTATTCTAAATATTAATACAATTAGAACAAGGCTTAATCTTATATCTCTATCTACTCAAAATATATGATATATCTTGCTTTTCACATCTTTTTCTCTTTTTACTATTATGTCATATTTATAGTGTTAATAACAATTGATTTTATAATAAAATTTTCCTTTTTATCCTACAAGCATTTACCAAACATTGTAAACATTTTTAAATTAAAATTGCATTAAAACACTGTAATTATTTTTAATTTGCCTTTGCAATTTCAGTTTCTTATTCACGAACATTTATAATTTTATTTTATTTACAGGTACATCACTAGGAAAAGGGTCGCTAGAAATCCCATATTTTGATCACTTTATTTCCCTCTTTTAACCTTTCAATTTTTATAAATTACAAATATGAATTATAATGTTTATTTTCTTATTTCAGAATATTATAGGGGTACTAACATTTCGGTTACATGAATTGCTGGTGTATGGTTTAAGTCAAAATTCTAAGTGTGTGGGGCAGCGCCTGTGGCTCAGTGAGTACGGTGCCAGCCCCATATGCTAGAGTTCAAACCCAGCCCCAGCCAAAAACTGCAAAAAAAAAAAATTCTAAGTGTGTTCATCCTTCAAATAGAGTTCACAAATTTTCCCAATCCCCTCCCGTCTACTTGATTTCCCTTGAATTTTCCTCCATATGCGGCCATGAGTGGAACAATTAGTTCCAATTTAATAGTGGGCATATGGAGGGTTTGTTTCCCCATTCTTGCTATACTTCACTTAGAAGAATGGTCGCCAGTCCACCCTGGTTGATACAAAAAGTGTTAGTTCACCATTTTTGTTAATGGCTATGTCGTGCTCCATGGTGTATATATTGCACATCTTACATTTTATGATTAATGTATTGATGGGCACTCGGTTGAATTCACATCTCTGCAATTGGGATTTCTGCTTTGAGGTAAAGTGCCTTTTTGATAGGATGACATTTTTTTCCTTTGTAGTGTGATTGCTGAATCAAATGTAAATTTACTTTTAGTTCTTTGAGGTATCTGCGTAGTACTTTTAATTAAGGTTTTACTAGTTTACAATCCCACCAGCAGGACATAAGTGTTCCTCTCTCTGTCTGCACCCACCAGCTAGGACTGTTTGGGGACTTTGTGATAAATGCCATTCTCTAGAGTTAGGTGATACCTCATGGTTTTGATTTACATTTCCCTGACTGGAGATGCTGAGCGTTTTTTTCATTTGTTTATTTGACTTTATTATATCTTCTTTTGTTGAAAAGCTTCTGTTCATTTCTTTGGCCCAGTTTTCTTTCTTTCTTTCTTTCTTTTTTTTTTATGGGCTTGTTTGATTTAATCCTGCTGATTTGTTTGAGTTCTGTATAGATTCTGGTTATCAACTCTTTATTGGATATATACCATGCAAACATTCTATTCCTTTCTGTAGGTTGTTTATTCACTTCATTGATTGTTTTCTTGGCTGCACAGAAACTTGTTAATGTAATCGAGTAGTCCCATTTGTTAATTTTTGTTGTTGCTGTGATTGTCTTTTGGGTCTTAGTAATAAATTCTGAGGTTGACTGATATCTATAAGAGATCTTTCCAAACATTTTCTTCTATAATCCTTATAGTTTTATATCTTATATTTAAGCCCATTATCCATCATGAATTATTTTTTTCTGAATAGTCAGATCCTATTTCAGTCTTCTGCATGTGGCTGTTCAATTTTCCAAGAACCATTTATTAAATAGGAAGTCTTTTCTTCAGGGTATGCTTTTGTCTGCTTTGTGAAACCTCAGATGGCAGAATGAGGAAGGTTTTATTTCTGTGTTCTGTTCTGATCCATAGATCTACGTTTCTATTTGTGTCAGTACTATGCAATTTCAGTAACTCTAGCCTTGTGCTATAACTTGAAGTCTGATAAAGTGATGCCTCCCAATTTGTTCTTACTGCTTAGCACATTAATTGCCATGCAAGTTGTATTAAACTTATGCCAGTTTTAAGCCTCGGTCTTGTGAGGCATATATCATTCACACATCCCTTAACTGGCTTTGACTTAATAAAACACCATGGACCCAAAGAAAAATAGTTTTTCTATCATGTGGCAGACAATATGTTAAGGTAGCTTTCACTATATTGGGTCTTTTTCGGTTTTATAAAAAGCATACAACTATTTTTCCTAGATCTAAGAAAAAGGAAATTGGTGTTATAATGGGGATTTCATTAAATTTGTAGATTATTTTGGGTGGGATAGACACTTAATCAATGTTGAATCTGCCCATCCATGAGCATGATATATGTTCCCATCTGCTTATGTGCTCTGCACCTTCCTTCCTCAGTTTCATAGTTCTCCTTGTAAAAGTCTTTTACCTTCTTAGTTAAAAATATTCCTAGATACTTTATTTTATCTGTTGCTATTGTGAAAGGTATTAGGTGTTTAATTTGATTCGCAGCTTGACTGTTATTGGCATCTATGAATGGTACTAATATATGTACCTTGATTTTGTATCCTGAGATTTTACATTTATCTATCAATTCCAGGAGCCTTTTGGTTGAATTGCAGGGATTTTCTAAATATAAGATCATATCATCAGCAAAGAGCCATAGCTGGACTTATTGCTCCCTCTTCAGAAACCCTCGATTTCCTTCTCTTGCCTGATTGCTCTGGGTAGGACTTCCAGCACTATGGTGAACAGAAGCGGTGATCGTGGCTGGACTTGTCTGACTCTAACTCCAAGTGGGAACACTTTCATTTGTTCTCTTTTCAGTATGATGTTGGCTGTAGTTTTCCATACATGGCTTTTGCAATTTTGAAGCTAGCCCCATTTATGCCTATTCTTATTTTCGGGTTCTGGCTATATCTAGACTTTCCCTGTTAAAGGCAAACTATTATAAGTAAATATTTTATCCGTTGCAACTAGTGAGCAAATGATATAACGATTGCTAATGTGTGAGTTTTCTCTGTAGCGAGAGCAGACAGCAGACTCCAGAGAGCTCTGAGTAGCCCCACTGCTGCAAATGGCCAAGTTCCCATCACACATCAGGAGGAGACCGGCTGTCACGGCTGGCCCCAGAAACAATCACCACCACCATGAGCATCGAGGCTGAGAACCAGCAGCCACCTGTTGCTCCCCCTCAGCCACTGCTGCTTTCAGCACTGTGGACACCAAGCCCAGAGGCACAGGCTTCAGTGGCCCAGGCTGCCCTACAGGGGAGGCACCTGCAAGCAAGGACAAAGAAGATCATCACAGTGAGGGTTTGGGGAACAGTAAAGTGGTTCAGTGTAAGTAATGGATATAGTTTCATCAACAGGAATAACACCAAGGAAGATATATTTGTAGACCAGACTTCCATAGAGAATAACCCCAGGGAGTTCCTTTACAGTGTAGATGATGGAGAAACTGTGGAGTTTGATGTTGTTGAAGAAGAGGTACGGAGGCAGCAAATGTTACGGGCCATTGGTGGAATTCCAGTTCAAAGTAATAAATATAACACAGATTGTAATCATTACAGATGCTATCCTTGTCATAGGGTCTTCCATGCAATTGCCAGCAGAATTACCAGAATTTTGAGAGTGGAGAAAAGAATGAGAAGAATGAGGAAAGGATCAGGCAGTCTTGAAGGCCAGGAACAGCAATAACCCTATCATAGGAAAAAGTCCCACCTTATTACATGGGGAGACCTTATGGGCTTTGGCCAGCCAATTCCAACTATCCTGTTCAGGAAGAAATGATGGAAGGTTCTGACAACCAGGGTTTAGGAAAACACGCAGACCAATAAGACAGGATATACATGGGGGATATAGAACACAATTCTGCAGGGGCCCTCCAGCCAAGACGGCTCAGAGAGGACAGCAATAAAGAGGATAAAGAGAATCAAGGAGACGAGACCTAAGATCCACAGCCACCTCAACACCAGTACCACCAGAACTTTAATTACCTACAGAGATGCCCAGAAAACCCTAAACCACACGAGGGCAAAGAGACAACAACAGCTGATCCACTGGCTGAGAATTCATCAGCTCCTAAGGCTGAGCAGAGCTGAGTAAATGCTGGCTCAACATCTCTATCACCATCTGGGTTAATCATCCAGCAAAAAGAAAGGGACATGAAACCCCAGCAATAAGAAATGAACAGAAGGTTGAAGCTGAAGACCTTCACTGCTAGCTTTTTGCCCCACCAATCATGTAATGAGAACCATCTGCATAAATAATCTATGTAGCATGATGTTTTTATTATTTTTAACTAAAGATATCCTTTTTTTGTAATAATTAATGTGTGCGTGTTTTTTTTTTTTTTTAGAAAGCCTGTTTTTTTCTCAATATGTCTTTAAAGGTTTATAAATTGCTTCATGTCTATTCGAGATTTTTAAGAACTTCATGTTTAATTTGTCATAAAAGTTTACAACTTGATATTTTCAAAAAAATCCACAAACTGCTAACATCTATTAATAAAGGTCTTTTTTTTCTTTTTTGAGACAGAGCCTCAAGCTGTCACCCTGGATAGAGTGCTGTAGCATCACAGCTCACAGCAACCTCCAATTCCTGGGCTCAAGCGAGTCTCCTCCCAAGTAGCTGGGACTACAGGCACCCACCACAACGCCTGGCCATTTTGGGGTTGCAGCCGTCATTGTTGTTTGGCGGGCCTGGGCTGGATTCGAACCTGCCAGCTCAGGTGTACGTGGCTGGCGTCTTAGCCCATTGAGCCACAGGCACCGAGCCAATAAAGGTCTTAAATAATTTTTAAAAATTGTTTTTTGGGGGTAGATCTTGAAGTTATACACAAAAGTTATACACAGTGTGAATCTTATCACTGATGTTTTTCTAAAAATATGTATTTTAGACATGTTTTTTAAACAAACAACTAAAATAAAATCATCCCAAAGCTCTAAATCCAGGGTGTACAATCTGTGATGGCCCAGGCTGGGTGTGAACGTGGCCCAATACAAAATCGTAAACCTGCTTGAAACATCATGAGATTTTTTTGTTTAACATTTTGGTGGAACTTGATTACACAAATCTCAAACATGAACTTTGTAGACAACAATGTCGTGTGTCATTGTCACATAAAATAAACGTACGTATCCTCTTGTTGCTTGTATGCTTTTGTATCTTCATTTTTATGGCAGTAAGTGGCTTCCATTATGTTCTCTTCCAAGTGCAGTTGAACTGTTTTGTGCAGATGTTACATGTGCTGTGGTGACTTGGTAAAGCAGTGGCTGTCCATAATAGTTCAACCTACCATTGCAATGTTAAGCATTTAAGGTTATTTAGAAGTCAGGTAAACATTCTTCTGTATTTATTAAGGCGACACCCACAGCTCTCTAGTGCTTCACAAATTCCCCTCTATACTTTCCAATCAGCCCTCTGCCCTACATTGGCAGCAAAGATGTGGAACTTGTTTCTATTTTTCTGTTGATTAATTTTCAAAATAAAAGTAAATATAGTCCTGTAGCTATGTTTATTTTTAACCCCCAGCATGCTTTCTACATGTCTCAAGAGGAAACAGAATCCCCCCAAAGAAAAATTACAGATGAAGGAAGATTGCTCAATGAAAATTAGACAGTTGACTACTCTTTTGTTGAGGCAAGTAGTAAGGCATGCTGCTTAATTTGTAGGGAATTTTTGCAAATGTCCAAAGATTGTCATTTGAAAAGGCATTATATGCAAAAACATGCTGCCTAATTCAGTGCCTGTGAAGGATGTGTCAGAAGACAAAATAGTAGACCTGGAAAATTGTCTATCTTCTAAACAACAGCAAAAATTATAAAGCTACAAAAGGTTTCATCGTAAAAACGAGTGATGTGGTAGCATATTTAATAGCAAACTAACAAACATTTATTAATGGTAAGTTGGTTAAGCATTGTATGGAAAGCATGGTAGATATAATTTGCCCTGAAAAAAAGGGGAGGATATTTCTAAAATCAATTTGTCTCACTGGACTATAAGGAAACAAATTGAAGAAAGTAGAGAAAGAAGTTGGGGAGTAAAGCTACTAATTTTACATTTTATGTGTGGGTGATGTATGGCAGTACTGATAATATAAATATGGCTCAACTTGCCATTTTTATCAGAGGTCTTGATGGCAAATATAATGTCACTGGAAGAAAATGTGTCCTTTCATGTCATTAAAAAAGACAGCTAAATTGAGAGACTTATATTAAGTACCAAAAATATGGCAATTAATATTCTTTTCCCAGTATCAACATAATCTGTTATAAGTTACTGAGGTGCCCTGGCAGTGGGAGGTACAAGAGAGGAACCTGGAAAATTGACAGGCTCAGTGCCTGTGCTCAGTGGGTAGAGGGCTGGCCACATACACTGAGGCTTGTGGGTTCAAACCTGGCTCAGGCCTGCTAAATAACTATGATGACAACAAAAAAAATAGTCTGGCATTGTGGTGGGCGCCTGTCATCACAGCTACCTGGGAGGCTGAGGCAAGAGAATCACTTAAGCTCAAGAGTTTAGGTTGCTGTGAGCTGTGACGCCAGGGCACTCTACTGAGGGTGACATAGTGAGACTCTGTCTCAAAAAAACAAAAAAAGAGAAAGAAAATTGACAGAAGATGCTATTGCCATCTGATGTTCACATGTGAAAAGTATAACACATCAAGAAAATTTATGTACAAAAGCTTTAAAAATGGATAATGTCATGAAAATTGTCATCAGAGTTGTGAATTTAATAAGGGCCAAGGGATTAAATAATTGCTAATTCCAGGAATCTCATAAAAGTGTTGATGCTGACTATTGAGAAAGCATTTACTTCATTGAGATGTGATGGCTAAGTTAAGGGCAAATGTTGAAAGATTTTATGATTTGAGACATGTTATCAAGTCATTTATGGTATCAAAACCCAAATTTGTGCCCAAATACTATAAATGTAGTATTTTTAGTGGAATTAACCACTCATTTAAATGGGTTACACATGTCTTCAAAGTGAAAACCAACTTATCAATATGTAACCATAACCCAACTTATCAATACTCAAACCATAACCTATTACAAATGGAAGTGAAATCATGGCATGCTGAAATTAAGGTAAACAATATACTGCATTTCAATACTTTGGCAACACTTATGGTTTGATAAAATAATTTGAAAACAGAAATCAATATTCCCAGGAAATAAACCAAAATGTGAGTGTATTTGTGACTCCATTTTTAATAAACATAAAATGGTCCCGCCAATTTTCAAATGGAATATCTAGAACTGCAATCTGACATTCAACTTAAAGAAAAAATTGATCGTATCTCTTTACTGGGCTTTTATAAATCCTGTGGTTGTGCAGACAAGTATCTCTCACTTCACAACCACTCCTCATTCACCTCATTGCTATTTGGAAGCGCCTGCATTTGTGAGCAACTAGTTTAAAGAATGAATCACATTATAAAATAAGAACGAAAATATCTAATGAGCAGCTTCAGAACTCACTGAGAATTGCAAAGGCTTCCGTTGAACGAGATATTGATGCATTAGCTCCTCAAATGCAATGTCAAATATTTCACTGGTTTTATGTTCCTCACTTTTACTTTTATAATAAAAAAAAGATATTTTATTACTTAGATACGTGCATTTTCTGTATTACCGATTGCGTATTTGAGACCTGCTCAATAACTTTAAAAGACTCTTCAAATAGGCTACTGCATAATTAGGCTTATTGTGTTAGGATTTTTTTGTTTATCTGTCATGGCAGATGTTATGAAAATTATACACACTTTTTTTTGCTCATCTTGTTTGGTTGGTGATCATGTATTTGACATGTGATCCAAGATCTTCTTCTTCCAATGTGTCCCCCCCAAAACCACAAGGTTGCACAACCCTGGTATCAATAAATAAATTTTAGCAGCAGCAACTCTTGTTTGTAATATTATATTACTTTATGAAATTTTATTTCTACAAGCATTATTTCAATTCCTTCTTAGACGAGATGGAAATAAGAAGGTTTTTTTCAGAACAAACATTAATCAATTATCTGAGACAATTTAATAATAACAGAATACACTCTACATATTGTTTAGAATTAAAAGGAACTTATTCCAGTAAATATTCAGTAGAATATGATGTAAGTTTATCAATTGAGACATCACCCAGAAAGAAAAATAAAGCTAATTGTCACAACTGATTTCATTTTAACTGACTCTATCGCAATTAATAAGACACAGAAAAGTGAACTTTGTGACACTACAATATTAAAGCATTTCAATAAATTATAAAACAACATTTCTTTGACAGTTGTTTTTAAATGTACCTAAACATTACCCTTTATCCCAAGTGAAATCAGCCACATCTTTATTAAAATTTCTTTGGATTTCTTTTGCAGTTTATATTTTAGGGTAAATGCCTTTTGAAATCTCTGTTTTCCACAAATTATAACTATAGGAATCTTAATAAAATTCTAGTTGACATATACAAAGAAAACATGAAAGAAAAAGGACGTATACATGAACATACCTATACAGAAGTTCCAAATTTATCATTTTTTTAAATACCAGTGATTTCTCTTTGCTCAATGCAGATAAACTTTTCTCCAACTTTATTTTTTATTTTGTTTGGCCAGGACTGGTTTTGAACCCACCACCTCCGGTATTTGGGGCCAGTGCCCTTCTCCTTTGAGCCACAGGAGTTGCCCACTTTTCTCCAACTTTAAAGGTACACTGACCAAATTTCTTAACATCCACGATTTAATTTTTACTTATCACATGTTCTCACGCTAGCTTAATTCCGACATGAAGAACAAACTGGGTCTTTCACATTTCTTGGCTTTTAGAGCTATGTGTCAAAGGCTTCACTCAATTTTTCTTTGCCTATATTTGCATCATATTTTATATCAGTTTTCCTGAATTGCAATTATGTTCCAAACTCAGTATCTGGTCCTAAGCTATAGTTTTGGTATTTTTTGTAAGAGATAAAAGTGTAATTACTTCCTCACTGTATCCTTGAAGCATTAAGAATCTTTAGTCTTAGGAGGGACTGACTTTCTTAGAATGGTTCTGATTATTTTTTTCCACTGAAACTATAAAGAGCATGTCTATTCTGAAAATAATATACTATATTGTCATATGGATCACTTTATATGAGCACAGAAATTCTTTAAGAAATAAAATATATTTGGACAAATGACACAACTCCATGAACTACTGTTTGTGAGCAGTTTGGGAAATGAGATATAAATTGAATGTCTAATAAAAAAGAAATGCACATTTATACATGGAATGGAGTTGGAACAGCGAGGGAAGAACACGTTCGAGGATGCCCAGGGTATCTCAAGAACATTTTAAGGGCACGTTACTACTGCCAAGCTTTGCTCTGAAGCCTCAGGTGAAAATCCCTATAACTGAGTTTCAGCTATTTAGAAATGCACAGCTGGACAATTGCTAGCAAAAAAGAAATGTATAGATTGTTTGCAAGGGCAGAAAAGACTGAAAAACGTTAGTAAAATCCCTGCTGGCAGATAAGCTAAAGGAGAGATAAAAGGAAAGGCAGGTGATAAAGACATATGGAGAAGCCAAGATGGAGGAAAGATATTAATATAAGTGTGTCAAGTGACAAATTCTGTTAACTGACGAGCTGGGCCTGCAAGTTAGATGCAGTAGGTCTTAAAAATTATAACACTGAAATCAAGATTATAGTGCTGAGTACCTGACAGGGAAAAGGGAAGCAAGCTTGTATTCACAAATAAGTGAAATGGAAAGAAAAAGAGAATTTTTTTTAGACATGGTTCTTGTCTAGGGGAAAAATGGATATGCAGAGAAACAAAATGATGTATCTGCTTTATGTTTCCTTATTACCAGGACCATGTCTGAAAAAAACCAAATCAAACCTGATGCATGGAGATCGTCCTGTGTGTAACAACATTTAGATGGATAGCTCTATCCCATTTAGGTAGAACTGCGTATTTTTCATTGCTTAGGAAGGAACTGAACTCAAATCAGTTTTAAACATATGATGGATCAGTTCTGTTTTGCTTAAACCTTACATGAATTTTCAGAGAGTGTGACCCTCTCATGATGAAAGACAATTTGTGAATTACTGTCTTTGAGGGTAGCACTAAGGATACCCTTACCCATACCCACAAGAAACTGACCATTCAGAAAATACCTATGGATAAATATTAATTTATTGTTATGGACATGGCATTAAATTAAAAAATGGGGGGTGAGGAGTATCCACTCTCTATGCTTATACAGCTGAAGTTGAGTGAAGGAGAAATAATTTGAAGAAACAAATTCACAAATTAGTGTAAGTCGATTGAAAAAAATCTATGAAGGAATTATACAAAGTATTACACTAGTATGTAGTGAGCGGATAGGGGAGGGGTACTGGGTTTGGGGACCAGAATGAAGCTTTCTCTGAAAAATGAAGTTTGACTTAAGGTATAAAAAAGAATTAGGAATCCCCATAGATGTGAAGAAAAAAATAGATAATGGTGGTTGGGGAGTTCATTCCAAGCAAAAGGCAATATGAGACCCAGAGGTCAAACACTTGTCTTGGAGGATAATCAAGGAACCGAAGGGTGTGTATCTGTTAAAATGAATGGATATATTGTTTAAAATTAAGCAAGATAAATAGGAACAGACAGATCAAGAAGGCTTCTGTAGGCCATGTTCCAACGAGAGTACAGGTGATGACATGTGCGTGCACGAAATACAATACAAATTTTAAAAGGATGTCCAAGAATGCATTAGCAGAGTCTTACAGGAGAACAGTACGAGGAGAGAGCACTCTTATTCAAGGGTCAGTGAAGGCTTCATGGCAAGGATCACAGATTCTGGGTGCAGAGTTGATGTTTTAGTTGGAGAATTGAAATAAAACGCACAGGTGAGAAAGAATAGCCGTTACAAATGCACAGAAGATGTGGCTTGGATGGAAAGATTCTATCTGAAAGGACAGGGTTAGCTGAAATTATGTCAGATCAAAGAGAATTGTGAATATCAGACAATGCTGCTCAGATACAAACTTTTGTCTTCTGCCTTATTTTATGAACAGGGAGGAAATACTTAGTGTATGAACTTTAGGTTTCCGTCTTAGCTCTTCACTTACCAACTATGGTAATTTGGTAATTTACTTGTTGTTATTATTTTTTTGGCTATTTTCTTTACTTGTTAATATAGAAAATAACATCACTGGGAAGACGTAAGGATCAAAAATCAGGAATGTAAATACTTAGCTTGGAAACTGGTACGCAAAATCTCAATGAATATTGAATATTAATATAATTCACATAGTATGTTGGATATTTATATACATACAGAAGGGAGACTTTTAAGTCAAAGGATTGAGACAAGGGTAGAAAATAAGATGAGAACTTGAGCTATAATTGGCCACTGCAGCAGAAAAGAGGGTAATGATATGACACAGGCGATATGAAGGCAAGCAAAATACAATTTGGGTTTATTTAGCAGTGGTGGATAAGGACAAGAAGCTGTAAGGAGTAGGAAATGACTGCAGACGGTGGATCGGAGTTTTAAACATAGTGTTGTCCCATTCAGTGGAATCAGAGCACGAAGAGAGGAAACCAGGATGGGGAGCCAGGAGTTCCCGGGTGTGAATAGCATTCGCTGTGCAAAAATGAAACATGTATGTAAGAGAAGTATGTTTTACTTGTGATTCAAATTCAGTTGTATCTTTGCTCTCGAAAAACCTTCTAAAGTTAAATCATGACAGTACAATTTAACTCATGCGTTCTTAGAATCTGCCACCCCTATGCACTACACAGCACAAACACACGTAGAGTATATAATTATGCACCTATGTTTGCATTTTCCGTGAAATACAATGCACATAAAAGTATGTAAAACGTAAATATGCAGCTTAACAAATTACTATAGGGAACACTCTTGTCATTACGTAGAAGAAAGAGTACATTAAAACTTCAGAAACCTTCCTCACGCTCCTTCTCTCAAAAACCTCTCCTTCCTTCATATTCTGAGTTTTTCATTCGTTACTCTGCTGTCTTACTTTTCGGTTTTACCAAATATGCATCATCAAAACCATTCCTATAGCTTCGTCCATTTTTAAAGTTTACGTAAATGACATCAAACACTATGAATGGTCTTTGCAGGCTCCATTTTTTAAAAAAGTTTTAAATTCTATGTGTTGCATTCTTTGTATTTGTATTTTTTAATTTTACAGGATTTCATGAATATACCATGATTTGTTTATTAATGATATTACAAATAGCCAAAATGAATATGTAATTATATATGATGTATTCTATGTCAGTCATGGGTATTAGGGCTGTTTCTACTCAGAGACTATTAAAAATACTAGGGTTTGGCTCTTTCTATTTATGTCTGAGAATAGAAAAACGAACCCATTGCTGTAGAGTAAGCATCTTTCTCCTTATCATATTCTCCTCATCTGCTGAAGCTTCATTTTTTTTAATCTCCTTGAGTATAAAACTAAATGATTTTTTGTATTCAGCTTCATAAGTCTAGTGTTTGCACTTTCTGTAGATTTTTTTCTCTTTTTTCTCATTTCCATGATTCTTACATCATATTTTAGTTAGGCTGGTTACATTTGATGGTGTGTGCAGTATATTGTCAATTAAAACATCTTTGCAGAGGTTAGTTTGAAGACTAGGATGATGTTGCCTAAGATAGTACTTTATTCCACAAAAGATTGTTGTTGACTTCTGCTATATTATCTGTAGACTTTAGCAATCATTAGTTGCTTTGATATTTTCTAGACTACTCACAGTCTTTCAAGTTGGACTCCATTCTATATGAGTGACAATTTTATTATACTCAGATTTACTCTTAGAATGGAATGCTTTCTATTCCAGAGGGACATGGATCACCAGGGTCTAGTCCTTTTATGGACATTTGCATTGACTTTGCTCTCTTAGTTTTAGAAGTGTATGAAAAGGACTGCTCCACTTTTCAGGCCCCTCTAATGGGGACCCAGGGCAAGTCTCATGCAAATGCTTTACCCTCACAACTTTTCCTCTCTTATTTGCAGGTGAGAAATGTCTCATTATATTTTTGGGTTTTTTTTTAAAGATTTAAATATTTAGTAACAAGCAATTAGAAGTGAATGTTCTATGACATTTTTAAACTTAGTAGAATCTGATGAATTTTCTAAAATACCAATACCCACATATTCTTAGAAACACTTTTTATAATCCTTCAGTAAGGCTAAATTGAACATGACGTGTTATTTTTAGATCAAAAATGTTCTCAAAAATTATAACAGGTGGGGTTTTCTAATGATCTGTGTTTTTATTAAACTTTGTTTTATAATTAATTATCAGCATCAATACTCCCCAAACTGACACTATGCAGACACATCAGGTAATATGATATACAGTGTATCATGTTCCTTCTCAAGGTCAGAGATTGAGTTCTAATTTTCTTTTAATTATAAAATACTATCACTTTATATACCTAAAATAAACGCAAAGTTAAAGATGAAGACCAATTAATATACCAGATCTGCATCACTTTCTGTAATAAGTTTATTTACATGCATTATGCCATTTAAATACAAAAAGTAAGTTTTTAGGGTGTTTTAAAAATACAATGCAGCTCAAAGACTTTAAAAAATTGTTATGACAACCCCGATTTTCCTATCCCTCAAGTGTACCACTGTGTCATTTAAATATAGATATCAAATCGTGTTCATAAAGGCAAAAGACTTAAGGTTTATCTGAGGTAGCCACAATTTTTGCTTTCTGCATCCCTTTACGGTCTTTGTTCAGCTGGCTATTCTTTGTAGCTCAGAGGTCATGACTTTTTCCTTATCTCTTTATCAAATCCTTTATATAAGATTTACATAAATTATCCAATAAATAGCTTTAGTTTTCATGTATTGTATGGAAATTCTTCCTCAAAGATGTGAAATTACTTAGTGAAAGTATGATCATCTGGGAGATTATCAAAATCAAGTTTATTCTTCATCTGACTTTGAAGCATGCATGAGGGATATTGATTATTATGCTGCTTTGAACAGGAACAGTTACTTTGCTTCACAAAGCAATTCATTGCTGTTAAAACTCCAAACAAACTTCAATATTAAGCAGATGAAATCACGAGATTCAAATACCTCTTTCACCTACTGATAAAATCACCATTCTAGAATACTAATAGCAAGGCAGATTTAGTATTTTCTCTGCTAATAAGGAGAAGAAATATCTTGCTTAAATAACTAAGCAAATAGATCTTCGTTGAGAGTTAGACCACTACTTGTTGAAAGCCCATGAAGACTTTGAGTGAGTCCTAAGAAGTCAGTGACATTTACACAAAGAAAGTACACTGCTATTTAACAAATTAAGTCTATCTTTAACCATGTATCAGGTGTCGGGAGATAACATGCAGACTACGATGCATTCTCCACCCCTTAGAGTACCTTATTCTGTTAGAAACACTATCATTATTTAAAGCTTTTAATGAGAATGGTAATAATTTTTCCCTTAGAATAAAGCTTAGCTTAATTAAACAAATATATAAATATGACCATACGGGCAGCCGAGTAACAGCTTCCTTGCGACTGGGCACAGTGAGACAGGGGAGAGAGGACTTCAGGCATCTCTGGCAGGGGTATCTACCCAGGAACTTCCCTTTGGGGACACAGGGAGACAGCGTGAGGCTTCTGGACACCCTGAGGAAGGCAAAAGTGGTGGAGACTGGGCAAGTGGTTGCATCTGTTCGTTTGTTCTGATCCTGTCAGCGGCTGTGGGTGGGGCAACAGTGGGACTGCAGGCTGGAAAGGCCTTGCCTGTGAGCTGTTTGGGTTTCTTTTGGACTTGGCACTCGGTTGAACTGCCTTGGGAAAACTTGGGCAGGAGTGCGGGGGT
>CAUYRH010120947.1:0-47060 GCA_963574655.1 Perodicticus potto | reverse complement strand
CATGTAAATGTTGATAATATGCTGTTTATTATACATTTAGTGTTTCAAGAGATTCACTTAATTGCCTTTTTTGCCCACATATATTATGTAGTCTATTTGCAGTTGTTTTTTAAAAATGACATTAAAAGAATAGTTTATGTAGAGAAACATTAGTGGATATTGTCTCCCCACCTGTATTTATGGGTGTTAGTTCAACTGCTTTGCTAGTTGCAAAGCTGTATTATTACAATAAAAGTGTATTTGTAAACTGTATGGAACTAAAAATTAGGAATAAAACCATTTTCTTATATTAAAAAAAAAAAAGAAATTGATTCAAAATCCTGGGACATTATTATAATGTTTGGGATTTAAATAGTCTGTTTTCTAAAGATTATATAATTTGATATTTATGTCATCAGTCATAACTTCTCACAATGTAATCCTTTTAAAGTTCTTATATAAACTGAAATTTTATATTGCATAGGTTATGGTTTCAAACCATAATGGAAAAATGGAAACTTATATTTCTGTTTATGGTAAAGTAAAAGAAAGCCATGTTTCTTCGAATTCTGCTTTAGAGTTGTATGATAAATGTGCATATGTTTCTTTTGCTGCCTCTGCCCACATCTCTTAAATAACAACAACAACAAAAATACACTAATAATCTTGGTATAGGTGCTGAGATAAAAAGAAAACAAAAAAGTATTTCATTTTTTAAGAGCTTTAAGAATTTTGGGATGTTGGCATTAGTAGTAGTGAAACTGAATTTATGTGTGTGTATTTTCTAAATGTTAAGCTCAATTCCAAAGTTCGTAGTTGCCTTTTGATTACGTTTATTTCTAAGTTTTAAAATAACATCCGCACGTTTTGCCAATATTTTGCTAAACGTGGCTAATTTTCTCCTGGATTTTGATAAGTAATAGAAGCAAAATTTTGATAGATCTCATTTATTTTCATCAAGGGAAAAACAACTAACGAGAATCTTGGAAGAATCTAGACACCTGTGTACAGGAGAAAAAGAAGACTTCCAATTTTTTATAGTTTGATGAGGTAAAAGTGTGTGCTAGCTTCTCTAGTACTCATGGCTGAGACCCCTTGGCCAGGGTATATGGTGTGAGTTCTAGGCAGGCAGGGCTTTCTTTCCCCCAAGAAGCAACATATCTGCTTTCATAGATTATTGAACTAAATACTTCCACCAGCAGCTAAAAGAAGGTTGCTATAAAGAAGGTAGTCAGAACTGCCCATGATTGTTGATTTCTTGTCCCAGGAAAATGATGGGCAATCTGATATTTTTGCCATACTCCTGAATAAAGTAACTTTTGAAGCATCACGCTTACTCATGTGTAAACAAAACCTTTGTATCCCTGTCATTGTGTGGCTTTATGTCCAGATACCCAGATATCTAGAGTCAAGATACAGTATTTCAGCTTAACAGAAAAATTTTATTGAAGTGCCTACAGGACATGTAGTAAACATTTTTTTCCATTTCTGTCAGGATATGTAGCTCAGGCCCATGAATGTGTTTTTCTGTTGAATCAGTGTTGGAAGTCAAACAAATATCTTCTGGCCCCAAACTTCACAATATCTTATGCTAAGAAACATATACATCTAATATACAGGGTGGGAAAATGGTGTGCTGGGGTAGTGGTTATGGTGGTAAAGTGGTGTGGTGTGGTGGTATGGGGATAGATGGTGATGTGGTAAGGTGGTTTAGTGGTGAATATAGCAAGGTGGTGTGGTGATGAAATGGTGAAGTAGTGGAGTAATGAGATGGCGTGGTGGCGGTGTGGTGAGGGGGTGAAATGATGTATGGTGAGCTGGTGATGTGGTGAGACGTGAGGTGGTGAGCTGGTGATGTGAGGGAGTGAGATGGTGTGGTGAGGTGATGAGGTGGTGAGATGGTATGGTGGTGCTGTTGAGGCTGCAGGGGGGTAATGGGTAATGAGGTGGTGAGATGTGGGGTGGTAGGGTAGAGAGATGGTGAGGGGTTAAGGTGGTGTGGTAGTGGTATTGACATGGTGAGGTGGTGTGGTGGTGGTGCTGCTGACGTGGTGAGGTGATGTGGTAGTGGTGTGCACATTGTGAGGTGGTGTGATATGTGCTCATAGAGTGGGCAAGAACAGACATTCTGGATGCCACAGGATATTTCCTTCACGTGTCTGGACTTATTCCAGCACAAGAACATGTGCATTTCTGAACAGCAGTGAAAATTTACATAGAATTATTAGAATAAGGTTAGATCTTGTTATTTAAGGAAACAGTCTAAAGTCACTTCAGAGAATCACATTTTTTTTTGACAAAATGAAGTTAGCAGCCTTACAAGACTTATGATCCAAATAAAGTAACTGAAATTGAAAAGTGAACTGGGGGCGGCACCCGTGGCTCGGTCGGTAAAGCATTTGCCCCATATATGGAGGATGACAGGTTCAAACCCTGCCCCGGCCAAACTGCAACAAAAAAATAGCCAGGCATTGCAGCGGGCTCCTGTAGTCCCAGCTACTCAGGAGGCTGAGGCAAGAGAATCGCCTAAGCCCAGGAGTTGGAGGTTGCTGTGAGCTGTGTGACGCCACGGCGCTCTACCGAGGGCGATAAACTGAGACTCTGTCTCTACCAAAAAAAAAAAAGTGAACTGGAATGAATTTGTTTAATATTACTCTATGGATTGATTTTGAGATCACTGTCAATAAATATTGAGCATATATAGTTTATATATTTTATATATTAATGCATATATTTATATTGTATTTAAATTTATAAAAATTCTTTAAATCATCCCTTTGCTTAGTGCCGACGTGATTTTTGTTTTTAAATTGTACTATTTTCAAGTGCTTCATTGGTTAAGAATTCTGAGAAATATGTATGTTTTTACACTACCCTTTCAGCCTCAAAAATTTAATAGAAATTTCAGGCTCAACGTCCTTAGCACAGTGGTTACAGTGCTAGCCACATACATCAAGGCTGGCGGGTTCAAACCCGGCCTGGGCTAGCCAAATAACAATGACAAGTGCAACCAAAAATAGCTGGGCATTGTGGGGGGCACCTGTAGTCCCAGCTACTTGAGAGGCTGAGGCAAGAGAATTGCTAAGCCCAAGAGTTTGAGGTTGCTGTGAGCTATGATGCTACAGCACTCTACTGATGGCAATATAGTGAGACTGTCTTAAAAAAAAAAAAATTAATAGAAATTTTAAAATTCCAACATTTGATTATTTCTTTAAGATGAGACTAATTGAGAAAGAAATAACTAAAAACTGACCTTTCCCAGATACACTAGACTTACTACTTTGCTCTTTGTTTTTCGTGGGTTGATGAAGCACCACCATTTTTTGGTAACAGAATAGAATGTTTTTTATTCCTGCATTGACTATTATTCTCCTCAAAGTCAGTTTTCAAATATTTCTTACCTCTGTGCCCTTGTAATTTTTTATGCTAATGGTATTTTAAGACTGCAGTATTTGGAAAGGACCTTAGAGATTTCCTAGTGACACTGCCAGCCAAGACGGGGATTCTTTATACTGCACTCCTGACACATTGTCAGCTAACCTTTACTGCACGTGTACAGTAGCAGGGAATTTCTTGTTTTGTGTATCAGACCTTTCATGTTTGGACAGTTACATGTTTTATAAAACTTACTGTCATGTTCAGCTGAAATCTAGTACCCTATAACTTCCACCCACTGATCCACTCACCTGCCTGGATCAATTGCCTCCTTCCTTAGGTCAACTTGTCAAATATTTGAAGATGGTTGCTATATTCTGCTTAATTTTAAAAATTCCTTTAAGAGATAATAGGCACAACAAATTCTGCTCTTCCTGAAAGATAATACCACAGTCCCTCAATACATTCTTCACTTTAATGCCCTCGGTGAGTAATAATAAGCAAAATCAAATACTATATTCTAAATTTCGTATGAGGAACACAAATCTGACGAAAGTCTGCCTGCCTTCTCTGCCTCCCTCCTCCCTTTCTTCCCTTTTTCCTCCTGTTATTCGCTTTCTCCTTCTCTCCTTCCCTCCTTCTTTCCTTTTTTCTTCCTTTCAGTTATATTGTGCTTACTATGCACCAGGCATTTTTCTAAGCACTTTACAGGTAATAATTTCCATGAACCTTATTTTAATCCTATAGGTCATAAAACAAAGAAACAGCCACAGAGGGGTTAAGTGAGTAGCTCAAGACCTTGCAGCAGGGAAGAGGTGGAACTAGACACTCTCCCTGGATCCTTGCTTCTGAGAGCCCAAGCTGATAAATGAATATTCATCTCTTTATTCCTGGATCTATAAATTGCATGACCTTTTTAAGGGAACTTTGTCTCACTCCCTAGTACATTAAAAGATGAAGTTCTTTGTCATATACACTGCTCCCTAGCAAGGTTTCTCCCAAGCTTTTATTTTACAGTGAAATATAAATGAATTCCATTTTTTTTTTTTTAAGACACAGAGTCTCACTATGTCACCCTGGATAGAGTGCCTTGGCATCATAGCTCACAGCAACCTTAAACTCTTGGACTTAAGTGATTCTCTTGCCTCAACCTCCCAAGTAGCTGGGAATACAGTTGCCCACCACAACACCTGGCTATTATTTTGTTGTTGTTGTTGTAGTTGTCACAGTTGTTTTGCAGGCCCAAGCTGTATTCGAACTCGCCAGCTCCTGTGTATTTGGGCTGGTGCCCTAGCCACTGAGCTATAGACACTGAGCCTGAATTCATTTTTCTATTCTTGTTGGCTATAGCCCTCAGATAAGTACATGGCCTAAGTGGATATTTTATATTTCCTGTGTTTTAAGGTATGGGGCTGAGTTTTGTGACAGAACACACTTATATCCAATGATATCTAATTAATAGATGATTATAGGCTCTTCAAATATTTATATAAATCAGTAAATAAATACTATTTAAAAGAGAAATCTTACAGGCCCATTT
Organism: Perodicticus potto; assembly: GCA_963574655.1. Classification (NCBI taxonomy): domain Eukaryota; kingdom Metazoa; phylum Chordata; class Mammalia; order Primates; family Lorisidae; genus Perodicticus; species Perodicticus potto. The sequence continues at coordinate 42,166 of CAUYRH010120947.1, read as the reverse complement.
CTTTGGATATGGAGAGTATATACCTATACTGAAAAATTTAGAACGTACAAAACCAAAAGTTAGTCATCTGTACAGAGCACGTAACCATGCTGGAACCAATTTGCAATTAATTTGGGGAGTAAGCCAGACCAAAACATCTTGTCCAAGTTTGAAAATTGCTGAGATCAACAATTTGGACTTGGTTCAATTTCACTTCAGTTCTCCACTGAACAAGCAGTGTAATGATATCAAAGGGAAGAGGTGCAGTTATCCATAACCTGCTTTCCTTTTGAAGTTCCCCCCAAAGCACAGTGTAGGAGAGTTAAGTGGCATATCCTGCCCGTGAGCTAACTGTATGTTCTGCCATTGTTGGGGGAGAGCCATGGGCCCTTCAAGGGTCTACCTACCACCACAAAAAGCATGTTTATAGCAAGATAGTAACTATTTCTGTGCTCTGTTCCCTTTTCGCAGCATAGGTTGACCCTAGTTGATTTGATTGGCTATGAATTGCTTCTAAAAAAGTATTTTATTTTATTCTGAGTTATTATTCCACTAGGATAGAAGCCTTTTACCTTAACGAGCAAATGGTTCTGTACACTCTCTTATATCAAAGAAGTAAGCAGTTTTTGTTTGTTTTTGTTTTTTGAGACAGAGTCTCACTTTCTTGCCCTCGGTAGAGTGCCATGGCGTCACAGCTCACTGTAACCTTCAGCTCTTATGCTTAAGTGATTCTCTTGCCTCAGCCTCCTGAGTAGCTGGGACTGCAGGTGCCCCCAAGAAAGCCCAGCTATTTTTTCATTTCAGTTTGGCCAGGGTCGGGTTCAAACCCGCTACCCTTGGTATATGGGGTATATGGGACTGGCACCCTACTCATTGAGCAACACCGCCACCCAAGTAAGCAGTTTTTGAGTGCAGATTATTTATTACAAATCGTGCTTCATATTAGACACATGTATGTAAGGCCAATTATGTTCATGCACTCATCATAGAAAAATGTTACCTACTTCATTAATGAATATCCCTATGGTTACCTTAGAGTGGTCCCCTTGGGAAGGTATGCACTGAGCCCCCACCTAATCCACTTTTCAAAGCAATTTTGAAACATTTTTTCTTGAATGACCATTAGAACTGTCATCGTATTCTTGACATACTGAATGTCATCAAAATGTCTTTCTGTAAATATTTTCTTTATCTTCAGTTAAAGAAAAAGGTCATCAGGGACCAGATCAGGTGAATAGGGAGGTAATCCTAACACAGGTATTTGTTTACTGGCTAAAACCTCCCTCACAGACATTGCCATATGAGCATTGTCATGATGCAAAAGCTACATCTTTCTCATGCCAAGATTTTTGCTTGACGTTTTCCTGTTTCGCTGTTGTTATTAACTTGCTCTGCTGTGCTTCTCACAGTCAGCCAGTGATTTCGATGCACAACCTGATGAATTTTTGCAATGTTTTAATCAGTTCTGCTCATTATTGGCCACCCTGACCTTTCTTCATCAGTGATGCTCTCTCTCCCTTCAGAAAGAACATTTAATCCATCTGAACACCACTTCATGGCATTATCCCCAGTAACTTGGACTAGCATGTCCCTGATTTTATTTCTACTCTTGTTAAGGTTAACAAGAAATTTAATGTCTGTTCATTCACTAATTCAAGCTCCAACATTCCTGTGAAGTACACAAGCCATGCAACAACGATAATGAACACCACTCAGCAAAACACTGCTACATGTCAGCACAAACAGTGATATACCAAGGTTATAAAACTTTACCCAGTTGTTTGTGCAATGCTGTCAACATAAGCACAGGATGGCAAATTCATGAACTTAATGGTCATAAAGTGTTGTGTTTCTTTGTCTGAAAAAGCTAAATGTCTCTTGGTAAAGAATTTCATACAATTAAGTATTGGTAGACTGAGGTTTTCATGATATTATGTACAAACTGTTCTTGGAAATAGAGGTAAGAGAACAATTAAGGAAGTGAGCAGATGAAAAAGTATGGGGCATTGTTGGGGAACAGAGAGAAAGTAAAACTTAAGCTGGCATCACTACCAGAAAGGCATTATAAATTAAGAAAGGACTCCTACCCACAGGAGACATCAATGATTCTTATTTTGAAAAAGTTATTTCTTACTCTGGAAATTTCAGCATGTTTTACTAGAAGCCTAAGTTTGAGATATATTGACAATAAATGTTGACAGTAGATTACTTTATCAAGTTAATTCTCTGAGAAAGTAATAACCTTAAAAAACAGAAAAATGACTGTTAAGAAAACAATAAGAGCTCAGCTTTAGGAGCTCTTATCCCTCCACAATTTGTCTTTTTAGTTGACTTCTACCTGCCTACCTTTTGCCCCTTTGTAGCTGGTTTCATCAGACTGAAACAGGAAAGATTTGGGCTAGAAATCTGTGAAACATACAAAAACCTAATTTTTTCCTTTAGTTTCAATTTTAGTTGACCTCCTCTCAATCCTTGTGAACACTATTATTGCTGAGCCAATCTAGCCTCTACCCTTATTTTGAGAATTAGGGAAAGCTGTGATAAAGCCAGACATCTAGTAATAGGTAATCATAAGTTGATTTTGCCCAAGAATTCCCCCAGTAGTTTTAATATTAGATTAAAAATATTGCTCTTGCAAAATAGAATTTTATTTTAAGTTTTTCCATTTTGTTTTTAAAAGTCTTAAACCCTTTGTTTCTAGATATTTCACTCATTTATGTTAGGTGAAAGGGGATAAATTCTGAAGTGCCTTAAATGTAATATAAACTGGAGAGTATCTAACCCAGTGGTTCTCAACCTGTGGGTCGCGACCCCTTTGGGGGGTCAAACGATCCAAAGGGGTGAGGATAACACTTATTTCTGATGGTTTTAGTAACCTAGACACCGCTCCTCTTGTGTGGGGCTCACCACAACATGAGAAACTACATTAAAGGGTTGTGGCATTAGGAGGGTTGAGAACCACTGAGTTCTCTTATACTACTGTCAGCTGTTGGAATAGAAAACAGATTGGTCCTAAAATAGCTTTCTCAGAGATCCTCTAAGGAAGTGAAACTAAGCACAATCTGAGAAATAATAGCCAATAATAATAATAGCAAGCCATGGAGTTTGTTTTAAAACCATTGGTGAAAACGGGGGATTGTTTTCACTTGAGTGAATCCAAGAAATCAGAATTAGAATTAGTCCTCATTTTCAAGTCTTTTACATAGTATAAACTGATTAAAGGATCAAATCAGTGTAAAATATCAAATAGCTATTACACTTAATTTCAGTGTTGTGTTAATGAGCTTTTGGCGTTTTTGAAGACATAACCACTTTTTGTCAAGTGCATTTATTTATTAACCAGAGTATACTTGGAGCAAGTGCAGGATACTGTCTGAGAAAGTAAAAACAGTTGGGTCCATTGGAGGATTCTGACTTTTCTTTGGTATATGGCACATTAGGTAGATAAAATACGTTCCTTCCCTAAAGTAACTCCAGTCTAGTAGGGGAGACAAGACACACACAAATGGAGAAAATGCAGGGCAACCTGTGGTGAGTGCCATCTGGTTGAATCCAGAAAGTGCTCATGGTGCTCACAGGAGGAGGTGACACTCTCTGATGCTTTCTTTGCCTGGATCATTTGACTGGAGTCTTGAAGAATAATAGACTGATTAAAAATTTGTAGGCATTATGAATTCTAGAAATATTTAATAGGGAGCAGAAAGCACTGCACAAAGAAGGAATGGATTTGCAGAAAGTTTTAGAGAGTAAGAAAGCAAATTTGATGTAATTTTAGCGTGAGTAGCCCAAGGAAATAGAATATTACCAGTTCTGAATGGTATGCCTTCATCTTTTACCTGTGGGTATGTAAGAATTTCCTTAATCTTTATACACAGGTGAATTTATTTCTGGTTTAGCATATAGGTCTTTGTTAATGTTCATGCCAATACCAACTGTCCACTTAATTTCAAATTCAACACTGGGAATGCATGTGTCAAACTGTCTTTTACATGTGAATAGCTACTGAGACTTTCATCTCTTTTGAATCTTAAGTAGAAATAGATAAATTCAGTTACTTACCTAAATGAAGCTTTGCTTCATTCTCACCTTTGATCACTATAATCAAATAAAAAAATTGATTATATAGATTAAATGTCTACAACTGTAGAATAAGGTAAATAGGTAAAATAATGCAGACAGAAAAAAAGCTTTACTTTTAACATCTTCATATTAAAATGAGATCTTTTGTTCTTAGAAAAGTGAGCTACATTACCTAATTGTTGATTTATCATGTGGTAATGTGTTCATAAGTTCCCATCTTTTACCACTGTAGTTGTTTATTTCTCTGGTGCCTGTCATTCCAGAACTTGGGTACCCTGACATCGCAAAGAGTACTGTACAATAAAATTTAAGAGAAAAACTTTTCTCCTTAGCATTTTCCACCACTCGGTCATTTGTGTGTTTGACAGGTGAAGGGTGAACATTCTGTCAGACCCTTCAAAGTTCCCAGCCAACCAGGACAAGAGATAATGGTATATTTGAGCTGCAAAATGCAGTTCAAGGTTGACATGTCCCCTTAATTTCCTCTTGTCACTAGTATTGTTACAATTTCCAAAGGCAACTAAAGGACAGTAGACTTCCAACTTAATCAGTGTATCCTATTATAACCGCGGACATAAAGTATTAATGTTACCAATCCTTTCCAGATTTAGATTTTTCAATTTAGCACTTGAGGCTGTTCAGCTCCTCGTGAAAAATGTGTGGTGTTTTAGGCTTCGCTGCTTCAGATGTGTTTGGTGCTCTGTTACTGACTAAAACATCCAAATAGTAGTTTTTTGTTTTTGTCTTTCTCAGTCTGGAGCTTAGGTTCTTCTGGAAATCAAAACTCCTTGAAGCTGACTTTTTTCCTCAGTAAGATCACTTTTCTATCACTTCTTTAGTTAAGATTAAATTTTTACAGGGACCACATTATCTTCTTCTGTTTTTATAATATCTGTTCCATAAACCACTGTGCCTCATTTCCTAATCAAAGGTTTCCTGATAGTTTAATGCATGTATTTTAGAATAAGGAAACACCATTTAATATTTTATCCTCTGTACCATGAATTCTTCTTAAAGTCAAGCTTACTTAAGGTAGTAGTATTTAGATAGTTTATGCCTCTTTCTCACACACACAGAAAAGCATTTCAAACTCACAAAATATTAAAATACCAATTGCTTTGATTGTTGCTATCTTTCCTTTTAAAGGAGTCCTTTTACATTCCCTAGAACAAGACTTTCAACACATAGAAAATTAAATAAAATTATATGCTATTGAATAAGTGCTATTTTAATGCTTAAGTTTTGAAATGAACACTTTATAATTACTAATCCTGATGCCCTCGGCCTAGGATACAACATACAGGACAAAGTCCTTTGAGTTAACTCAGACATCAGTGTCATTCCATTCTTATACCATTTTAAAGAATTAATGAACACTATCTTCTCTAACATTAAGTGTATATCAGAATCAGATAAAGGATAGGAAATAATGTTCCTGTTTGACAGAGACATGCTTTACTTTATGAATTTGGGTTTAATGCTTCTTTTTTACCATATCCTATTCTGTACAGACAATTCAAAATCCATCTATATCTCAAAATCATGTGTATCATTTTAAATGACTAAAAAATTGAATATCTCTTTAGGTACTTTTGAGAAATCAGTGATTATCAGTACTAACGGCTGTTTATTTAACCATCAAACCAACTTTAACGTACTACGCTATTGAAAATGGTATTCTTGTCCATGCAAATTAATTAGCTCCATAGTTCCTGTTACTCTGAAATTATAAATGTACAAAGTAGGTCCACAAGAAATGTTAGTTAAGTTAATGAGACAAAGTCAAGAATCTCAAGTTTTCAAACTAGCGAATGGGTCTTATGTACACATATGTATTAACACATGTAGCTGCTTGGTCACTTTTATTTTATTATGTGGTCTTTGTAGGTGGTCTTTAGCTAGTGAGTTTACTTGAAATTGGATGGTTTTAAAGAATCCATGCAGGGTGACACCTGTGGCTCAGTACATGGCGCAGTCCCATATACCAAGGCTGGCAAGTTCAATCCCGGCCCCAGCCAAACTGCAAAAAAAAAAAAAAAAAAAATAGCAGGTCATTGTGGCAGGCGCCTGTATTCCCAGCTATTCTGGAGGCTGAGGCAAGGGAATCGCCTAAGCCCAGGAGTTGGAGGTTGCTGTGAGCCGTGTGATATCAGGGCACTCTACTGAGGGCAATAGACTGAAACTCTGTCTCTCCAAAAGAAAAAAAAGAGAAAAAAAAAAAGAAAAAAAAAGAATACATGCAAGTTCGATAGAACAGGTCATTCTGAATAAGGTAGCACAGAAATAGAGACCTTCACCTATCCCGCTTTTATGGAACATACATAGTAAAGCTTGTGTACCTTATGTATATAATATTATCTTTATCTCCTAAATACCCGAGGCCCAACAATGTCATTGTCTGTCAGTGAATGCATTTTAGCACGCCATAGGAATCTTGTGACTCTACATCTCTTATAATCACATCACTAGTTTTAGTAATATTAATAGATCAGAAAATATTAAAATGAATTTTATAAATCCAAGCAAGCAGACTCCAGTTCCTACAAAGAGAGAAAATCAGCCCCTCTGGACTTATCTGTGGAATTATCTTACAGATTAGTGCGGGGGGGGGGGGTATTAACTATCCCAAACTCTGTTTTTAGCTCCAGAAGCACTCACTATCCTTATCATCATGAAGTATCTTTCTCTAAGCAGCAGGATAGGGATAACAAAACCCATTTCAGTCTCAATTTAAGTTTAATTCCCCATTGGAACTTGAAATGAGGCGGTAATGAGCTTGAACTTATAGCAATGATTATCTCATACATGCATGTAAAAGTGTTCGGATACAGTACAGACCACTCAGTTCTTTGGAAAAAGATGAAAAACAGCATATTAAGGTTGAGAATATTGAGCATGGGGTAGCCAGTCCAGTTTTGTTTGATTTTACTTTATATTCAACAGAGGATAGGAGGGCAGCTCATACCATGATCAGATAATTTTTTAGATGAGCTGTGTAAAAATATTTCTATCAGTAGTTTCTATATTCACAAAATATCATCCATATTAGCCAAAGAAAATACATGAAAGTGAGGGTTGATTATTATTGTAAAATATATCTAAGAAACAGAGCAGATCTCACCAGTGTCCTAAGAACACCCTAAAACCATCTGGACATTTAGCAGACGTATTCATTCCTTCAGCTTTCCTATTTTATTACTAAAATATTAATACGAAATTATTTTATGTGGGTATGAATGATGATTGAGCCCCTTGTACATTATACAAGTGAGAATAAGCTAGGCCTCCAGAGAATTAGAGAAGGATTGTTGCAGCCTATGTCATAGGTAAAAGAAATTCAAAAAAGATCTGATTTTGAGTGCTTATTGTAACATTCTGTTCTCTTATACAGATTGGCAATTAGTAACTTATGACCCTCACACAATTTTCTAGATCTAGGTTATATTCTATGGTTTCTTGGACAGAACTTGGGGTTTCAGGTTAATTCTGAGTATTCAAGTGCATCCAAAATACTTTTTGAGAAGCGGGGCCATGACTGCAGTCACAATTTTAATCTTTCTCTCAAGAATGTGGATGCCACCCTTAGGACAAAAAATTTAAGTCGGGATGTCCATTTTTTCCAAGCAAAATATCAACATAGGCTCTAAAATATATAGTAGAACCTCTGTTAGTTGACCATCCAAGGGATTGTAACACGCTGGTTAACATACAGAGGTGTCAGTGTGAGGAACTAAGCCTACTATACTGATACGTACATGCGGTGCGTGTCTGCTCTTTGGGAATTAAGTCAATGTAAGGAGGTGGTCACTGTAGGGACGGGGTCCTCTATGGAGGTTCTACTGTACTTCCTTCCTGTTAATGACACAGAATGTCAGCACCGACTCCTTATTTTCCTTAGTACAGTCCTTACCATCTTTCACCACATTCCCTTTCCTGACTTCTTTTTGGACCCACACCCCCCCAGTGTCAGCTGCCTAAAGACATGTTTCATAAAACATGCCATATCTGTGTACTGTCTGCTTGAGAACACTTCTTCTTCCTGGCCTTTTCACCTCCAAAATTTTTTTTCCTCCAGGTCCTAAAGCCATTATCTTTTGCCCACATTGTCCCTGTCTGCTGTGCCCTTCTCTGCTTAATAAACTACCACAGATTACACCTCTTTTATGATGATTCATTATTCTCTTGCCTGTTCTTGATTATCACTATTCAACATGAAATCTAGGTTTTAATGTTGACTTAGATATTTTCCCCCCCTTTTAGTCTTTGGGCCCTAAAAGCTGAATCCATATTTATTCATCTTTCTAGCATCTAATACAGTGCCTGATATTTGGTGAACAAAGAGTTAATTCAGAGTTAGAATTCTGCAGGTAAATGCAGAAATGTTAAGGTAGAATATACTTTAGGCTTACCAAGTATGTAGACAAAGTCTCTCACGTAACATCTTAGTTAAATTTAGTCAAGTTTAAGTACACAACACTAGCAAGAACACCAATCCCAGAATCTGTTTCCCCTGATATTTCCTTGATGGCTCTTTTCTTTGCACTAATGTGGTTTCTATGTGCCAAATCTCCCCTCTTTTCAATACTCTTTCTTAAAAGAAACCCTTCTTCCCAACAACTGTGGGAAGTCCCATCAACAGTGTTCTGATACTTGTTAAGAAATTCTAAAATGATTACATAGAGAGTTTATAGAAGATCTAGAGGGAAATAAGTTGTTTGTACATGTCCTGTCTCTTGAAAATGTTTTATGTCTGTAATGTAGTACATAATACTTATTTAGCAGAGTAAAATTAATAAATCATGTTTTTTAGAAGTAAGTGTAATAACAAAAAATGAAAACAAAATAATTTGTTACAAAATGATTTTTTATTTATAAACACAGAAGAAAATGATGGGTGATGCTTAAGTAATCAGGTAACAATTGCTAGAGAAATAAATTTTAAATAAGTAATTTGGGGGGAATAAATGAGCTAGTTTAATAATAAAAGAGCAACAACATTTCTCTTTGGAAATCTCTATGCATGTTAATAATTTATGCCATTGCCAATTATTTTAATTATCTAAATTATAAGAAATTAAATACTTATTATTAAATATATAAATATTGAACAAAAATCCAAATGTGCACTAATGATTTCTGATTGGAAGTATAGTAACAAGACTTTGTTAGAGTTTAATAATTATTTCAGGTAAACTAAGGTGAATTATAAGTTCCAATGATTCAGCTCTTTTATTGTAAGCCTGACTAAATTTGACATGAGGTAGGAACAGGAATAAGCATTATAGAATATGTATTAATTAGAGCAAACAAGCAACATTTTACAAGTAAACTTCTTTTTAAAAAATCAAATTTTGCCCAACAGACCATCACATTTGGATTTATAAAAGTGGGACTACAAACGATTATAGCCTTTTTTGAAAGAAATATGGAGAAACCTCAAAGAGCTAATAATAGATTTTTTATTTGGTCCAGCAATCCCACTACTAGCATCTACCCAGAAGAAAAAAATCATTTTACCACAAGGACATTTGCACTACAATGTTTATAGCAGCTCAATTCATAGTCACAAAGCTAAACCCAAGTGTCCATCAACCCATGAATGGATTACTGAACTGTGAATGTGTGTCATGGAATACTATTCACCAGTAACAAGATGGAGATTTTACATCTTTTGTATTTACCTGGATGGAATTGTAGAACATTTTCCTTAGTAAAGTATCTCAAGAATCAAAAAACAAGTATCCCGTGTACTCAATACTAATTTGAAGATAACTACAAGCCCTCACAAGAGAAAAACACAATTAAATTCAAAAGGAGAAGGAAGGAACTCACTTATAAATGAATATTAGTTTCCTTTCTTCCACATCCTGTAATGCTCAGTGGCTTATAAACTGGTTCAATAGCAGCCACAGTGGCAGGTCCGAAAGGCTAATTTCATAACATAATTACCTAAGAAAAGGAAGGAAAATGCCACAACAGTTGTTGAGGAACAGAGAGATCTCACATCATATATGCATGGTCTCTTTCTCAGCTCCCTCCCTGGGAGCACTTCTGCATATGAAGGCAGAGGAACACACATCCTCATAATGTATGAAACCTGAAAAGAGAGAGACTCCTTCCTCTCTCTGTTAGAGATGGGCCGTGGGGGGAAGGAGAGATTCTGCTTCATTGTGTGGGAGCTGAAGAGCATCACTACTCTAATTGTTCTGCACACAATCTGAGCCCTGCATCCCATGGACTACTGATGAGGTCTTGGCCCTCCTCTGGAGGCCTCAGCTTTCTCAGCTGAAAAATCAAGGGGTTCGACCAAGTCATCTGTAAGGGTTCTGCTAAGTCCAAAATTTGAGTTGAAGAAAAGCCTGAAGCAATTAGAGACGAAACAAAAGAGAAAAGTAGGGAAGAAATACCCTTTTTCTAAGTTCTGTGTCTTTGTGCCTTTTCCAATTGAGCCGAGCAATCGATACAGAAAGTGATTTCTGACAGATGTGCAACAAAGCACAAACCAAATGGACAGAAAGAGAAACTGTAATGCCTTTAGAATACTCTTGGTTCTACTAGAATGAAACTACTGAAGCACTCTTTATTTTTATCAAAAAAGTTAACACCGAGCAATTACCACTATTGGCTCCAAGTGATATTCTGCACTCTTCTTGATAGCCATCTTCTTGGCAGATAACACAGCTATTTTAAGAATTATTGGAGGAAATTGTGGCAAGTGTCAGAAATGATGGCTCTGTTAGACTCGGTTTGATTATCTACAAGTTACAAAAAGGAATACAGAAGGAAAAAATATATCTGAGATAAAATGCTGCCTTAGTGTTTATAATTGCTATCTCTGTCTTATAATCCTTATAAAGTAAATTTTCCAAGACACTGATGCGCCCACCCCTATCTTTCATATATGGTCTCTTGTTCATTTCTATTTCTCTTGCTTTCCTTGAGAATATTGTGATTTTTCACATGGACTGCTGTATTTTCTTGTAAATTGTTCTTTTTTCTCTAGTCGCATCTCTTTCAATCTACTTTCCTCATTTCCCACAAAGAGTTCTTTTCCTCAAGTTTAATAGTGATCACTTTTCTCCTCACTACATACGGAGCAAAGTTAAAATAGGCTGCAGATTAGGTGCCGCTGTCATTTCAAGATCAATCACCTTTTACTATATTATTACTCCTTCCTCTTTCTTACCACTCTAGATTATGCTAAGTTTGGACTTGGCACAATTCCATGCATGTGCCTTAATTTTTCCTCATCAGTGCCTTGTTCGTGCTTTACTGCTCCTGAGTGTTTTACTCCCCTCCTTCAACTCTACCACCTCCATATATCCTTTTAGGCACCAGCTTGCCTTCCACCAGAGCCCATGAAGATGCCCATGGCGAAACAATCACTGTCCCCTGGGCCAGCACTTGTCTTGGTGTTCTCATCACTGTCCCCAGTGGTAGTTGATTTTAATTTTTATGGGGGTCTAAAACATCTTAATTACTCAACAAATATCATTTCTAAAATTAAAGTGGCATTCCAGGTCATCTTGTCAAGCTTGTTCCTTAGCTTATGATGCAAGTGTAAGCTGCCATAAATTACACTTGTCTTTAATAAATAATTGCTGCTAGAATCCAGATTTGGAAAGGTAGGGGAACATTGTAGATTGGCCCTTCTTTTTTTTTTTTTTTAGATTGGCCCTTCTTAAAGTTTGTTTTGTAGAATATTGGGCCATAGATTTTTTTATTATTATTACTGAAAAGAAAAGTTGTAGACTGGAGGGCAATTAGTTTTGGAAGTGCCCCTCCTCTGGCTTCTATTATTACCTAACATAAAACTTACATTTGTTTTCTTATTGCCTGCCAATTTGAGTCATATATAAGTTCCATGAACGTAGGAAATTTATCTTCTTTACTTTTGTAGCCATATGACTTAAAAGTTAGCACAATGTCAGTACTTAATAATTCTTGAATAGGTAAATAAATCAGATACCCTGTTTGAGGTTTTTAACCCAGCATTTCACCACCTTAGTTAATAACATACATTTTGGGAAATATTTTTTAATGGAGTTATAGTCTGTATGACTGTATAGTCTGTATACTGAGAGGTACAGATGAAAAATGAAAAGAAACTAATCTAAATCAATGGTCAAGTGACTTTAACTTACAATGTAACAGTCCCAATTTAAGAAAAGAACAGAATATATGGCATTAAACAGAAACACAAAAGAAAGTAGCATCTGGAAAATAGATGGGACAGTTTTGAAGATCATTCATTAATTTCAGGTAGATATTGAAGTTCTAGAAGCCAGTTTTAAGGCTTTTCCAATAGCCATGATCAGAAATAGTATGTTGAATACAGAATCTAGTGCCAGATAATTAAAGATCATTAGTGGTTATCCGAAATTAAAAGAGCAATACAACAACGCAGCAATGCATTTTAGCGTAGTTATTGTGATAATTGTTCATGTTGATAAAATGCTTCTAACTAGTAGTATTATGATTGTATGTTCACTGGAAAGCTTTAAGCCAAACAACCACTTCATATGGTTATATGGATCAGGAAATATGTACACTGCATTGAAATTTGTATGTGTACACACACCCTTGGGACCTATCCAACATTGGGCTTTAAAATTATATGCAAAGATGCTACTTCAAACACACTATGAGCAGTATACATGTTTAGTTTACTTTGACATTAATGGTTAAGTGCTCAGAAATTCAATGTTGGCCTTATATTTCTACCAAACCACCAAGAATATATTGTAAAATTTACTGATAGTGTCATAAAATGGAAAGAGGTGAATTTTCTAATTAGGTCACTTTCCTACATTCCTCTCCTCACACCCCCTGGACACTTTTCTCTTGAGTTTCATGTTGAGATTAATTTAGGGAATGCTTATGTTAAGGACTCTGACTTACTAAGATTTTTTGATAACCTTGAGACTCCCTATTTTATGGGTCATTCTAAACCTATAAAATACCTTTTTGTGTTTTTTGTTCTTGCCACATTCTTCTTGGATCTTCTTATTTATTCTTTTTCTCTGTACCTCCAAGCACCCTCACCTCACATACTCCAAACATTTCTGTTCATCCTATTGATGCTTTATGGTTCTGCACCTTTTCCTTCTTTTTATTGTCAGTGCTCTGACCAGAGTAGTTTAAATAGAGTAGAATGCTGGCTCCCATTCTTCAATACCCATTCATCAGCTACTTGTAGCCTAGTTCTTTTTCCTAAAAATGCTCCTGAAAGTCCAAGGGTTCAAGTCACATGATCATTAAGTCCAGTGACCTTTGTTCATTCCGTAAGCTCCTTGCTCCAGCTGCAGCATCTGGCATGTTGCTCATACCCCATTTCTTTGAATCTGTGACTATTTTCCACACTGTTGTCTGCTGCTGGGCTCCTGCAGGCATCCTGCAGCGTTTTGCCCTCAGCCCACATCAGGGTTCTCTACACGTTCCTGACTTTATCTAATTAGCCCATTTTTTCGCATGAAATCTCTAAATTTCAGGTATAGAACTATAGTATAGCTCCTGTCCAAACCTACTTTCATATTAGCTGTATTTAACTGAGCATTAAATTTAGCATGTTTAAATATACGTGCTTTCCTCATGAAACCTTTTAAAAGACTTTTTTCTCTTCCTGATCTTTCCCTGTCTAAAATTTTCCCATGCACTCTATTTTTTTTAACTACTTCTGTTTTTAGAATTTGTAACTTCTTACCCTTCCCCATCACTCCCAGTTCAAGCCCTCACTATTTCTTGCCTTTGCTAGTGTAACAGCATCCTAATCAATCTTCCTGTTTCTAGTTTATTCTAGCCCTGCACTGCAGTCTGGCTCAAGACACCCTATTTATTTTCACCAGGTGCCGCCCTGTGATACATAGCTAGGCACCCCACTTCACTACTCAGGAAGCCTCTCTGTTTGCACACCTTCTGTCTAGAGAACAGAATCTAAGCTTTTATCTTCAATTGTCAATGTTTACAATATAGCCTCATCTCACTTTAAAATAAGATAGTTGAATTTCTTATTGCAAAATATATTTGTTTTAGAAATTGTATAAAATAGATAAACAACAAAAAAGAAAAATATCCCTGGCATTTAAATTTTCTGCCTTCACTGACTTCTTTGCTGCTCCATTATCATAATCAAAGTAACTGCGATTCCCTAAAACATCTACTGTTTACCTATTTCCAGGCCTTTCCATGATATTTACACCTCCCTTAATCCCACCCAATTTTAAGTCATTGCAACTCTCTTCAGCCTTCCCTGTGTAAAACTCTATTTCTCTAAGATCTTTGAATTCCTGGAGCAGAATTATGTGTGTGTGTGTGTGTGTGTGTGTGTGTGTGTGTGTGTAGCACTTTGAGCTACACCTTGGGAGTTATTCCTTTCTAGTATATTTTATATTATATATTCTGTCTTTTTATAGTTATGCAATTTAGTCATGTACTTGTTATATCTGAAAACTGAACTTGAAGATTCCTGAATGTATCTTACTGTCTTTCCATAGGATTTGCATCAGCCTTCACTTCTAAGAACTGATAACATGAACTGAAGCATCATGCTGTTTACATGGTCTGGTGGAAGTAAAGGGGAAATTTAGAAAATAGAAACGAGGAAAGAATAAATATGGGGGAAATAGAGAGAGAGACACTACCTTTCTAGGAAAGATGATTAACACCCTGATAGTTCCAGGGACAAAAATTCTAAGTTAATTTTTTTGGACAGTCCAATTCAGAGAGTGGATCAAGGTGAATGTTGAAGAATATACAGCCCTGGGAATGGTGTTGTTCAGTGTTAAGTTAGCTCATTCTCAGCTCTGTCCGTTTCAGATGCAATAAAGAAAAGCAGAAGCAGGATCCTATCACTGAGAGATGCAGGTAGGAGCCATCTAGTAGACTGTAATACCTCGGACATGGCAGTGGTAAGAGGAGGTTGAAAAACATAGGAAAACCACAAGATTGTGCCTAAAGAGGATGTAGATGAACTTCCTCCTTGAAATTCAAGAGCTTTTATCTCTTTGCTCTGAGCAGTTGAAAATATTCTCACTTCTCTGCAAATGGATAAGCACCACTGCTATTTGGACAAGCTTAACTCCCAGTGGGCAGCTGCTGTGCAGTGGAAATTTTCATTTCGTAAAAGCTTTTCAGGAAATATTTGTATAATGCCATGAGCATAGCGCATTGGTTGTTTTCTTATGTGTCTAAATGGATGTATTAGAAGTGAGTGAAACTTACAGGAAAACATCGTAGAAGAAGGTGGTGGTAGGTCTCAGCCAGGCTGTAGCAATGGAGATGGTGCCAAATAATATGACTTGTTGATGGATGGATAGGAAGTATGAAGAATACAGAAGAGTAGGGAGGACTGAGGATGAAGGTGTTTGAAAGGAATGTCTGAGAGTGAGTGAGTGTCATTTCCGGCAATGGGAAGAAAGGGAAGAGCTGAGCTGAGGTGGCAGCAGAGTAAGTGGGACTTAAGTTATGGTTTACCTCTGTTACCTTACAATGCCTGTAAGACATTTAATAAGTGGAGATGTGGTATGTGTCTGTAATTCAGAGCAAAGGACTAGAGAGATAAACTTAAAATCATGGAACTGTTTGAACTAGAGGGAAGACTATGTAATATGGGAAAATAAAGGGTACTGTCCTACATCCTGGGACACTTCAAGGTTAGAAAAAGAGAAGAAAAGCCAAAAACCGAGCATCTGGTCAGGATAGGCACTGTCTGCATAAGAACTGAGGTTTTGAAAATGAAGGGAAACTAAGAAAATTCTTAAATTTATTTACTTAGTTTTACTATTGAGGGAGTACCTTTACACAGTTCTCTACAACAATCCAGTGGGATGGATGTTAACATTTTCATTTTAAAGGGAAGAAGGTGGACCTTAATGAAGTTGGATAACAGGAAGCTGAACTGACTTGCTTTCATGTTACTGATGTCCTAATTGGTATTTCTTGTCATCGATTCCTGCTGGGTAACAGAGGCGTTGATCTTGGGGGATGTAGGGACTTTTGTTTGGTAGTTTCAGAGCAGCCCTGGAGCCAGGTTGCCTGCCTGACTAGGTTTCCTGCTCTGTGAAGGAAGCTAGATATGGTGATGGATTTACCTCCTTGTTCTCTGCTATTACCGAGAATGGATCAGAAGCCTTATACGCACCTTTGCATGTGAACGTCCTCTTAACTAGGGAGTGAAAGATGTCCAAACTCCAGGAGGGTGACAAACTTAAAGGAATAACACATAATTGTTTACCTTTTTAAATACTTTAGCAATAAACATACTTACAGAATGTTTTAGTGACTAATCTCCTTTGTTTTACTGGATTATCTTTAAAGCAATTAAAACTAAGTTACCTTGTTAGGGTTTCTGTACAAAAAAAAAAAAGCATTTCATAATATGAGAACTAGAAAATGAGTTATAGGAGTATATATACATCCACTTATGTACCTATTAATTAGTAGGACTAGCCTATTTACCCATCTACTAAGATATATAAGATACGGTGTATTTTTATTTTGTTTTCCATTCCACATTTCAGCTCCTATACAGCCAGGCTAGTGGAAAGGGCTCTCCTCCTGCCACAAGTCTTACCTTACACTGAAGCTTTGAGACTTGTCTGTTATCAGCTGCTGCGTGCCCATTTCCTGTTCATCATGGTACCGTCAAGCCCCTTGGTTTCCTGGCGTCCAAGCCAAACTCAAGGAAAGGGAATCTTTGGCAAACCTGGCCAGTGACTGAGGAGCAGGCTCCCTCTGCACCCTGCAGACCCCTCTCGGGGTCTCCTGGACCAGGCACACAGAGCAATGAACAAGACTTCAACTTCCTGGCGCCAAACTTCATCTCTTTATCTTCTCCCCAGCACTGCTCTGTCTTTCTTTCTCTATCTCTTCCCTCTTCTCCTTCTCCTCTTTTCCTTCTCCCCTCTTTCTCTCTCAACCCTCAATGATCCTTTTACTCTCTGTTCTTCTTCCTAAAGGACACCAAAGATTTTCTTTGTCATGAAAGAAGGGCAGATTTATCTAGTTCAGGCAACTCTTGCTTTCAGCGCTGCTAAAAATCTCTAGGGTGTATGCTTTAAACTATAGCCTAAAAAATAAGAGGAAGAATTAAAACACAGATCAAAACACAACCTGATGTATCAAAAATTATTTTACCACATGTCTTACATATATTTAAATATAGCTATCATATCACATATTAGCCTTTTAGCCAAACAAAACTAACCTTAAACATTTTCTCATAATGTTTTTTCTCCAATCCTTTAATCATTCGTGTGCCTGATCCAAATATTCTCCTTTCTAAAATCCAAAGATCAAAACTGGAGTCAGTTTTCCGATAATGATCTTATGGAAGCGAATACTTTCAGCTCATTATCTCTCTCTCTTTTTTTTTTCTTTCTTCTTTTCCTTTTTTTTTTTTTTCATTTTTTATTATTATTATTTTTCTTGAGACAGAGTTCTCACTGTCACCCTAGGTAGAGTGCCATGGCATCATCATCGCTCACAGCAACCTCAAACTCTTGGGCTCAAAAGATCCTCTTGCCTCAGTCTCCCTGGTAGCTGGGACTCCAGGCTCATGCTACCATGCCAAGCTAGTTTTTCCTGTTTGGTAGAGACAGGGTCTCACTCTTGCTCAGGCTGGTCTAGAACTTCAAGCTCAAACAATCCACCCATCTATCTCCCATCTTTGCCTCCCAGTGTGCTAGGAATACACCTCGCTGCATCTTCTTCTTCTTCTTCTTTTTTTAATGAAACACTTATTAATTTTATAACACCCCACTTTCCTAACTATTACTGAGTTATGATTCTGGTCACATAATACTTTCTTTTTCTTCAAAGCAATCTTTAGCACCCTCTGAAAATGTCACTGGTTAGAGCCTTGCCTCTTCTAATAAGAAGATATTCTTATTTTCTAGGAACTTTATAAGACTTGTTCTTGTCCATTTCAAGAATATTGAAATGGAAAAAAAGAGGGCAAAAAAGTGATACCGGAAAGAAAATAAATTAATACAATTAACTATATGTCTTTCATTTTCTTTTGTTTCAATATTTAATATTGAACACAAAAATTGTTTTGTTTCAGTTCTCAATGTTGAACACAATTACAGCTTTAGAGACCAAATAAAATGTCAACGTGCTTTGAATTCTGTGAATTTACCCTCAACCCTAACTATTTCTTATTAAACTGTCAACTATTCTATTAGTAGAAAAAATATGCATCTCTGGAGGACTGCAGTTATGTTTTCACAGGACCAAAGAATCACGGAAAGTAGAGATGAAAGTCATTTTAGAGGTCAACAAAATCTTATCTTACAACTGGCAAGTAGCCACTTCTGCCCGCTTCTGGGAGGTGGCAGGAAGCCTGTGCTTAAGACATTCCAAAGGATGTAAAGTGAAAGGAATATTTTTTTCATTAGACAGTCAGAAATAGAAGCCCTGGTCTGCTACTTGATTGAGTTTTGAAACCTCTTTGAGCCCATGGAGACAATAATGCCAACCAGTTTACCTCTTTATAATAAATGATTTAGATGGCATCTAAAAAGCAAATGCTGCAGACGTGATCCACAGACAATCTCCCTCCACTTCTCTTCCTCTACAGGCCATAAGCTACACAGCATTTGACACTTGGAATCAATAACTGCCTATTCATAAATTGTCCTCTTCCCTAAGCCAATGACTTATACTCATTCTTTTAATAAAAGAATATCAAAGAGAGATATTCTCCTACCACTGGCCTAGAGGTAGGAGCAGGATTCTACATCAGCTCAGTGGTCAGGCTTTTCTTATATGCCAGTTTCTTAAACCCACCATCATGGTCCTGTTTCCAGCCTCTGGTATCCTGTTGTTTACTGCAACCCCCCAACTTAGAAGGGTATGTCCAGAAATGCATGCAGTGCCCAACAGATGGGACTCACACCTCCTTTGAGTGGGCATTTTGCATAACAATGCCCATGACTACTCTTCATTTTGTAGTAAATGTGTCCATAATCATTGATTTATCAATGGTTTATTTAGATCACCTATTCTATTAGTAGAAAAAAATATGCATCAGTTATTTATCATTAGAAACAGTCTGTGATCTGAATGTGACATTGTCCTATGCCTTCTGAATAACCTTTTCACATAGTGTATTCTGAATTAAATTCTGAAATTTTAACAGTAGCTGGTGAATCCTGTGAATCCTGCTCCTACCTCTAGGCCAGTGGGAATTATCTCTCTTTGATATTCTTTTATTAAAATTTCTCCTACAAATTTAAATTGTTGTAATTTTTGAAAAGGCCTAAAAATATACTTTGAATATTCTAATTATAAATAGAATCTTTGGATAATTTTGGTAGATAATTTGTCAGCTAAGAGAATTTTGAGTCATTTAATTTCAAGGACCTTGCTCTAAACTGAAAAAACAAAAGAAATCCTCCATATATCTTATCGGAATATAAGCAAACTATGAACAGAAAACTACATTTTCAAGATTCCCTACTTGCTACTTGTTGCTATAGAAGTATAGGGAAGACTTTTAAATTTATTTGCCCAAATATAAAATGTGTACTTCAACTTGAAGATTTTTTGAAGTCACTTTTGCATCTGTGAATCTATGATCCTGTGATTTCGTATTCTACTCCCAAAGCTGCTATTGATATCAAACCTGTATTATATTCAGTTTTAACAGAAATCTGCTGGGTTTAAATCTGATACAATTCAGCAGTCCGGGGGCTGACCTGTGGTGCTCTATTAATATCAATTCATCAGATGTGTGCTGAATCCCCTATAGCTCTGTAAGATATTGGCTCTTAAATCTTGGCTCTTAATTTTAAGATGGTGTCTCATAGCTCTGAACTTGAAGGATATAATTAACTATGAAATGGTCTCATTTAGCAACGGAGGACATCAGCTCAGTGGTCAGGAGGAAAGATTTTTCAATTCAGTTTTAATTGGTAATTTTCCTTTGGGGTGATTGAAGAGCTATTGCAGTTAAAAGAATAAAATATCAAATAGGAAAACTTTTAATGAATAATTACCCAGCAAGAGAAGATAGTGAGAGTCTAGACTTTATGTTTAGAGGGCTGAGTGATTTGAGAGGCTCCCTGGCAGTGGGTGACTTGTGATGTGGAATACAGCATAATAACTGACAGAAAAGAAGAGAAATAAGCAAACATCATCAAGTCACATACATTGGGTTTTATTTTAGGAAATGTCTCCTCAGGTAGGCAGTGTTGTGTTCAAAAGGGAGGCATGTCTCTTTACTTGTTTCTACTTTAAGTGATTGCTTTGACAGGTCTTTGAAGAAAAGATCATTTTCTATCTTGCAGATGCAGTAACTGCCCTTATATTGTCCAATCTTGTCACATTTTCAGTGGAGACAACATTATTATTTGCTTCTCAGGCGATCTACCAGTCAGTGATGGCTAAAACGAATGACATTGGAATATCAGGGTATCTGGAAAGCCACCAATTACTTATTTGACGTAATCTCCCAGTGAGAAAATTACCAATGTTATTACTTAACATGTCTTTTGCATTTTTTGCTCATGGAGTACTTAAAAACTTACAGATGACCATAAAGAAATGAACATTTATGCTATTCTTAGCAGAAAACAAGGAAGCAGTCCTAATATGAATTGTGTCTACTCAGTGATACAGCAACGGGCCTCAAGCTTTATGTTCTGTGGCAGCCTCCTAGGCTGTGTTGCTTTTAATATTAGCTGAATAATAAGATAATTATAGATGAGGCATTTTTAATGTATGATTCTAATCTCCAGAGATGGAAATTAGTAAACAACAAATTAATTCCATTATAAAACTGCCCCTCCAAAACAAAAACAAAACCCTTTAATTTAATGATTTTCACTTGTCGGGCGGCGCCTGTGGCTCAGCAAGTAGGGCGTCGGCCCCATATACCGAGGGTGGCGGGTTCAAACCCGGCCCCGGCTGAACTGCATCAAAACTTAGCCAGGCGCTGTGGCAGGTGCCTGTAGTCCCAGCTACTTGGGAGGCTGAGGCAAGTGAATCGCTCAAGCCTAAGAGGTGGAAGTTGCTATGAGCTGTGACTTCACAGCACTCTACGGAGGGCGATAGAGTGAGACTCTGTCTCTACAAAAAAAAAAAATAATAATAATCATTTTCACTTGAAAGGCATCTATATGTAGACTAGAAAATTTTAATGTGTTTGGCAGTTATATAGAAAACACAATCCAGTGTAAATTATTCCACTGTATTTCGAGTAAGAACAATTATTATTAAAAATTTTTCAACTTATTTTTCCACCTAAGTACTCTACCCTCAGACAGTGCCTATGTGTAGGGTGGCCCCACTAGGAAAGAAAGTATTTCTGTACTATTATATTAACATATTGTAGCCAATATTTTAACCTAAATATGTAATCAGCATGCAATATTTATACTATGAGTATTTGATTGATTGATCAGTACCTGGACAGACAGATGACTATGTAAATCTCTCCTAACATTGGAACGTTGGAGAAGAACTAAGGTTTTGGTGAAGTTAAAACATGCTGCAAATAATCTTCACCTTAAAACTGCACAGATGAGGAGGGAGAGTTAGTGAAGATAGTAACAATGGTAATAATAATTACAATAGCTAACGTTTATCCAAGACTTATTATGCCTGGTACTGTGCTAAGGATTTTTTATATGTCATCCTCTTTAATCCTTTCAACAACCCTGTTGTTCTGCATATATGGAGAAATTATAATGGAAAGGGGTTGAGTATTTGCTAAAGTTTATACAGCTAATAGGTGCCAGAGCTATAATTAGAGAAAAAGAAAGCATTATTTCAAAGCATCTCTCTTGATTTTGTACATCTGAAAATACAAGAGGACCTTAAAGTCATCCACCTAGCCTCCCCGGGCTTTTGATCCCAGCCCCACCTCCTTTCCCCCCATGGCAGCACATGTGTGCTATGACCAACCCCCCTCACAGCTGGCGATGGGTGAAACAAACTTCTTGGAAAAGCTGTTTTTTCCTCATTTCCAGAATGATTTGAGCAGGCGATACATCAGTTGTTTTCACCTATTTTTTTCAAACAGCCCACAGCACGATTGCCTTGGTATTTTAAATTAATGCAGATTACTATGTGACCTGTTTGAAATAATTCTGAATATTATTTGCTTGCCTGTGGCTCAAGGTTGTGCACCAATAGTTTCTTCTGTAGAAACGTGAACAAATGGTATGGGTAGAATCAGATTACTCATAGCAGTCCTCTGCTCTTCCACTCGCCTCTCAACACACCCACTTTTCAGCACCAGTGGGGCTAAAACTTTGCTTGATTATATAACCCTAGTAGTTAAAAAAAGTTCTAGAGAAATAGATTTTTAAATGGCAGGATAGGTGCACAAAAAGCATTGGTTCAAACAGTCCCAGAGGGGGGTTTCTGTGCCCACAGCCACTTTGAGTGTGCTACGTTTGACTTGTTCTTAAAGGCCCAGCTTGGCAGCACACACAAGGTAAGCAGGGCCGTATTTGCTTGATTCACAGACCTCCTGTATAAAATTTGACTTTTCCCCTTTGTGAACTTGACCAGCTTAATAGTGATCACCTCTTGACGACACGAAGCATATTTATGCTACAAGGTCTCTTCAGAGACCTTTTTACATAGCCCTCAGGAGAGCAATAATCCAGATTTCTTATTTTATTTTTTTCTTTTCTTTTCCATGGAAATAAGAGTGCTTCTCTGCCATAGGACATATTTTAAGCTTTTCTTTTGGTCACTCCTATGGAGGGAAGCCCTGGGACTTATTGATTTATCACTACGCCTCAAGGAGACTCTAGAGCCTTTTGTGTGTGTGGGGGGGGGCGGAAATTGAGATATGACATGGTGAATAACTTGCCCCAGGCCACTCAACTAGGAAGTGACAGAACTAAACTTGAAACAGGTGCTCTGACTCCGAGTCACTGCTCTGACCTGCTGTATCGCAGCTACTCTACATGTGTATGCTACTCATACACTGTATGATTTGGGGGACATATGAAAAATAGACATTTTAACATGATGCAGTACATATTGGTGCTATAGAAGCTCTCAGACTTTTGCTTTCTACCGCAGTGAGTCATCTAGAACCACCTTTGAGATGCATGGGCCCCTCTTTGGAGACCTTGTTGGGGGCTCTTATGGAGGAAATTTAAAATACTGGCCTCAGTGGCCTTAATGACCTTTCTCTCTTTATATTCCATGATGACAGTGAGGTCCATCAATGTGGAGTCTCCCCTCCCATTTGGTCTGTCATTCAGGCCACTTCCCTGTCTACCTCCCTGTGGCCTTTGTGGTCTGGCCTTTCCCATTGAAACTCAGCCAAGCTGAACAAAGCTTTCCAGCATTCCTTCATGCCCCTGTGTCCTGCAGCCTACACTTTCCCATCCTGTAACATCAGGAAGCTACTCTAGGTTACACACTAGCTAGTGAAGAAATGAATTTGAGCATCCACGTGGTGCCCTTCCTTTCCTTCTTCACTCTGAGAGCTGCTGTAACCACTAGTTAAAATTCACACACACAACATACACAACATTATCCTTTTCTGCTTTACTTTCCTCTATA
This sequence comes from Perodicticus potto, assembly GCA_963574655.1. Classification (NCBI taxonomy): domain Eukaryota; kingdom Metazoa; phylum Chordata; class Mammalia; order Primates; family Lorisidae; genus Perodicticus; species Perodicticus potto. Next base: position 18,577 of record CAUYRH010120947.1, on the reverse strand, counting down.
GTGCTTTTGCCAAATGTTATTTTTATTTTTCTATTCCCCTCTTTCTCCAACTTAAAAGTAAACGTCATGAAGGTCCATTGTGTTCCCAGTGTCCATAGCAGGAAATGGCCCACAGTAAACACTAAAAGAATGTTCTTATTCAGATGAATAACCTATTTCTCTGGGATTAGCAATTTAGGGAATTTGGGGAAATATAAGAAGTAATACAGTGCAAGGGAGATTTTCTTAATCATGTTCAAAGTATCAATGCTTTAATCACTGCATATTTTCTAACTAGAGTACAGGAAGAAGTTGAATAGTAACCAGGTAACTTGTACAGTTGGCAATAGGAACTGGGCAGTCCAAAATAAACCCCCTTTTGCTCAAAAAACCACTTGTTCTCCATCACTGATTACATAGCCCTTAGGTCTTACCAAACAGCAAAGAATCACCAGAGCCCAGCACAGCACAGCATGGTGACTTGGTCTTTTGACTAATTCAGGTTACTGTTTGCAATAATTATGACTGCTGCTCATCTAAATATGGCCACTGCCGTGGTCAATGATTGTAAAACTGTTTGTATAGGAAGTACTCAGGGATTACAAACAGCTGGATGGGGACATGGTTAAAGAGGGTCTTCTGAAGTTTCCTTTGCATGGAACTTTTTATAAGACTGGTCAATAGTCAGCTTTCTGCCTCAAAATGTAGAAGAGCTAATAGAGGTTATACCACCTTTTAACCCCTAAATGGGATGGAAATTCTAAATATGCTGATGAAATTGATCATAGAGAATAGTTTTTAATTTATGAGAGTATGGTATACTTCAAATTTTGAATAATTGGAGCTGGCTTTAAGTAGAATTATAAAAGCTGATGTTTAACTTAGATACACACACACATAAAATAACACAGCCTAAAAACTTAGATCTTTTATTTTCTCAATAAATTTTTCTTCCCATATGGATCTTCCAGATCATGTGTCCGTAGGACATAGATTGTCCCTGTCTGGGTAAGATGAGCAGGAGACAACGTAATTTATGAGCTGAGCTAACAGAAGGCTGCTGAGTTGGGTTTTGTTAAGCTAATGTCATGGCTGGCAGGGATGACATGTCAGATGCTTCATTTTAAAGACCAAGAAGCCATTTCCATAAATCATTTTTATACTTGAAATACATTATGTAAGTACAATACCAGTACAGGGTGTGTTTAAATGTGTCAGACACATTTGTTTTCTCCACTCCATCCTGTGTTTGTCATGTCATCTTTTTAAGATGTAGTTCTCAGATAATTTTCATGAGCTGATTCATATTTTGGTTGTATTCATAAAGTCTTGTTTGTTGGTGCTGTCATGCTTATTTTATTCTCCCTTGTATATACATATTTAACCCTCATGAATATCATCACAGTCTTTCTCCCTTCTGCACAAACAGTAAAAGGAACCTCTTTTTTAATATCTTTGTCAATGTAATACACAAGATGCATTGGGGGCTATTTAGCATAAAAGCTTCATCTGAAACAGTTATATCTTATAAGCTAATGCATTGTATTTCAGAATATTTAAAGTCAAATTTCTCTTCTGGTTGAACGCTATACTATGTTCTTTTCTCCCCTAACTCCCCCCTGTTTAACAGCAGACAAACCCAGGGAGCCCTGAATGAATCCGATGATCCTGAAACAGGCTGTCTAACTGATAACAAGCCAACTTCTCGACACTTCTATCCTGTCGCCTTGCTGCTCGTCAGCTCACACCTGCTAGTTGTGTGGCTTATTTTAAGTCTTGCATTACTATTAGCCAAATACCAATAAGTTTTATGTTGTTATTTCTTTCTTTTCTACAAATGACAATGGACTTTCAATTATGGGGACAATGCTGTAATATTTCTACATTTTCAGATTCACAGAATTTAAAAAAAAAAGTTTGAATTGTAAGGGGTTTTGTTTGTTTTTCCTAAAATCAAAAAAAAAAAACAACAACAATTGAGAGGTACTATGCATTAAGTGAATTATTTTGCTCTTTTGTTCATGGAAAGGTGTTTCCCATTGTTAACTAACTCAAGAAGAATTTTTAAGTCAATGTCTTTAAACTAAGACAAAGAATAGTATCCTGAAAGCTTGAAGTTCTGAACCTCCTGTCCTCTTCCCATTCAATTTAGTAAAGAAATTAAGACTGAATTTGCACAACATACTGAAACCCTGAGACGAGTTCTAGAGATAAGGGAGGTTGCAGACTTTATTTCCACTGTGCTAATATCATAGTTGCCATCAGCTGATAGGAACTTCTGTTTGTTTGTTTGTTTTTTAACCTGTTATTTTATTTCTTTGCTGCAATTAACCCTTTTCTGTCAAGTGACTTTATAGACAGAATGGCTATTTATGTTTTGTAATTAAATTTACCTGTTTGTAACTATTGTTTGGGTTGATTTGGCTTTCAAAGTACTTTTCTATTCTTTTTAACAAGGTCTTGTTTGTGTCTTGATGCACCATTTCCAGCACTTGTGACTTTTGTATCGTCTGTGGACAAGCACTCTTCCTTTACAAAGCTGAGACTTGGACCAGGCTGTTGGGGAAGCCATTTTCTCTGTTCGTTGCATAGCTAAAATAATGAAATAAAATAGAGACAAAACTTTTCTTTAAAAATCTATAGGGCCAGACTTAATAAATTAAATGCCTTATTCCTAGAACCTGCATCCTTAGGGCTACACATAGATTTTAATGTGTTTTAAAGAGACTGAAAAATTAATTTGTGGAAAAGTTATAAAAAGGCAGATATATTTATGAAATGAAAGTGAAGCTGTATTGTGAAGCAGATTATATTTAAAGAGTTTATTAAACCTTACATGTCTGTTAAGAGTAAAAGAGACTTGAATCATCTCTTTCTGAGGGCAATAATGGTATTGGGCCTGGCCTAGGATTTAATTTTGTAAGATGTATCATCACTTGTGGGGGAAAAAAAATGTAGAGTTGAAACTTTGTTATTTTTACTTGGACCGTTGCTGCAACTCTGCATTGAACAAATAAAGCATATTTATTTATTCTGTGTTTCATGAAGTTGTACTTTTTCCCCTTTCACCAGAGAAGGATGCCGCATAGAGAATGTACTGAAGAATATCAAATGCAGAAAGTATGCTTTCAACATGCTACAGCTGATGGCATTCCCCAAGTACTACAGGCCTCCAGAGGGGACTTACGGAAAAGCTGACACCTAAGTTTGCCAACTTGTAAATAAACAGGAACACAAATATGTTTCAGTTGGAGAATCTCCATCTTGGTCTTTTTGATTTTATTTTGTTTTTGTTGTCATGAATTCATGAGATGAGATGATCACAGACATTTGCCCACATCTAGGGCTTACTTGAATTAGTTGTCAGTGTATTGTTCTTTACAAAATCCATTACAAAACAAAAAAACCCTGCATAATACGGTATTGCTGTTTCTACTTCTAAGGTGCTGCTTTGTTTAGAGCCAGGGGTGTCCAACCCTCAGCCTCCAGGGTAATGTTGATTGTGTGAGGACTTACAGGCATGGACCATTGTCTTTTTTCTTCTGCTAATCAGCTTTGCTTAGTGTTTATATATTTAATGTGTGGCCCACTACAACCCTCATTCTTCCAATGTGCAGGCAGAAAAGAAAAAAGGTTGGACACATCTCGTACGTAGACCTTAACTGAGATTGGTTCAGAAATCATAGATTTCATTCATGGGGTATTTCCATGAAAAATGTCCGGAGGAAATATAGATTGTGTCAATAAGAATAGAGGTGATTCAGAGTGCCGCCCTCCATTCAAAATGAAGAGAGGAGAGGGGGAAAGGAAGAGAGACTTCCTGTGAGACTGTGTACTACTTCATAGCCTAAGAGAATTCAGACAACCTGAGAACCCGTTATGCAGTTTAAATATTTATCTATGGAGTCAAACTTTGTTGGAGTTAACTCAAGATCGTGACTGTTAACACAGTTCGCAGGTATGTCTGTAAAGTCCTTTGTTCTCTAATGGAGATGTGACTACTCTGGCTACACAGATATATGAACAGTTAGTAAAGTGGTAAACAGACCCTTCAGAACCGTAGCATCATCTCAAACTCTGACTTGAGGTTTGTAACCTAGCAGTGGCAGTGGCAATATAAAAAGTTTAATAAGAGACAAAATACTGCAAGGAAGTAAAATTGCAAAGAAATTAAAGATAAACAGTTTGTTGATACCCAAAATGAAAATCTCCAGCAGCCAGAACTTCACCTTGTATTCACGTCCGTCAGTGAAACATCTTTGGGTTTTCCAGCAACCATCTTGGTAAAAGCGCCGTAGGGCATAGTTTAGTGCATGTGAATAGACCTTTAAAGATACAGACAAACTAAAACAAGTATTTTCTGTTAAGCAAATTTCAAATTTGTCCTTATTAGTAAAGTAACAACATCCATAAGTATTCTAGAATTTCAACATAAAAGTTTCCTTAGAGATCATCTTGTATAACACCACTATCAAAGGTGAGTAAGTTAAAGCCAATTACCCCCAACCCCCAACTAGGTAATTGCAGAGTTATGATGGTAACTTCTTCCTACCTTCTTACTCTTCTTACTTCCCTAGCCTGTGGCTTATCCCTTCTCCACATTGCTATACTAAATATGTATCAACATGAAGGGAGAATACTAGTTAGTTAAAAAGTAGGATTTATGGTTGGAAATGAAGCTGAGAGTACGAAAATCTGAACAAATTAAACCTGTTTTTACCAAGTTTTAAGAACTTACTCTTTTTCCTTTTTCATCAAAAGAGCATGCTATCCAAAACATAATTCTCCCTTAGAAATGCCAGAGGCTTATTGTGACTGCCTTCAATAGGTGATGGCTATGAGGCTTTCCAAAGCTAATGGGATAGCTCCCTGCCTAAGATGCCTGTTGAAGGGATTCCACATAGATTTCTGGCCTCATGTTGAGTTTTTAAAATTACTACAAATTTTAAATAACCTTTAGAGCTTTTTACACTAGGATTATCAATTTATTATTTTAGCTAATAACCTGTGACATTATACTTAGGGCATTAACCAAACTATTTACAACCTTTGTAATCATAGTATGCTGAGTACTCTGAATCTATTCATGGACTTAAATTACCTTGATGTTCTCTATTTTACCTCATTCTTCTTTTCAGTGATCAAGTATAATCTTTGAATTGTTTAATTTCATTTGAAAATGGTAGGATTTGTGTTTATTGTCATGATTCCATAGGTTTTAAGAAAGAAACTAGGATGCCAGAGCTCTCCTTGAATAGCTTTGAAACCTCATTCAATATATCACATGGTAGTCTGAGTTTCAAGAGACTGTAAGCAATTTATCACCTTATAAATATTCTTATAAAAAATAATTCTTTTTATATTTTTAAAAATTAAACCTCTTAACTCAAATATAGAAAATTATTTATTAACTAGAAAGCCAATAGCAGGGTTTTCTATTCTTAGAAGTCATTTCAAAAATTGTTTAAATACTAATACAGCAGTCTCAAAGAGTAGAACTTACTGTATACAAATGCACATGAGATTTTTATTTATTAGCCTAGTCATCTGTATTTCTTTATGGGAAGCCTATATTTGTGCAAAATTCTAAAGGTAGATTTTGTCAAGAAAATTTGTTTCATGTTGACAATAGTATTCCTTTTTTCTCAAGAGATAGTCCAAGTATCCTGGAATAACCACTTCACTATTAAGCTATTAAGGCTTTCTAAATCCAAGAGCATGTGCTAACCAAAGATGTCTTTATATCTCCCTGTGCAAACCCAGCCGCAGTCATGCTATTCTATCTAAACTTGCATTTAAAAGATACACCAGCAAGCCTATCTTAGGAGATTACACTGAACCAAAAAATGAACGAAGAATGATGACATTTTCAAATAACATTTTTTGGCTCAAAAGAGATGTTTCATTTCTAATATCATCAAATGCAGATATCAATTCTGGATTAGTAATTTCCTGAGCCCTTGCAAAAACATATTTAAAGACAGGAAAGGTGGAACTCTGCCTATGGTTGAACCAGGGACAAAAGAGCCACAGTCTGAAAATGTTCTGCCCTTTGAAAGTTTAAAATATTTGATTAAGCAGACCCGTCCTTAGAAGCATTCATTCATTTGCCTTTTATTTGGTTAAATTTTTTTTTTCTTGTAAATATTGCATTGAATTTTGTCTACACTCTGCCAAAACAACTCTTTTGGTCAATTCAATAATTCCATGAGTCAGAGAAGCCATTTGATTCAGGTGATAAATTATCCTACAGTGACAAATTGCCCAGTTAGGGCAGTGCTCCAAGCAACTAACACCTTCAACCCTGACTTTATAAGACTAATACCTCTTGTGAAAAACCGTGACTCCTTAAAAGGTAGTATTTGGATGGAGGAGACTTTCTTGTTTTCTTTCAACTAAGTGTGTTATTTTATATAAAATAAGAGACAAAGTGAAAAAGGAAAAAATCCGCTGCGATTTGTACAGAATAATGCTTTTCTTCCCAGGTAAATCAAATTTCTCCCTATATGAAAGTCAATAGCATGCCAAGAAAGACAATACCTGTGGTGTGCTAGAACTGGCTCAGACTGACTCACGGAAGTTGATCATTAAATTATCATAAATTATTTTGTAAGCTGGTTGTTAAACACAACCATTGCTATGCATTACATATTAAATTATAAAATACAATTGTATATGTGTCGTTAAAAACAAAGATGGTAGTGGATTGCCTGAGTTCAGGAGTTCAAGACCAGTCTGAGCAAGAGCAAGACCTCATCTTTAAAAGTGTTATAGCAGGTGCCTGTAGTCCCGGCTGCTTGGGAGGCTGAAGCAAGAGGATTGCTTGAACTGAAGAGTTTGAGGTTGCTGTGAGCTGTGATGCCACGGCACTTTACTGAGAGTGACAAAGTGAGACTCTGTCTCAAAGAAAAAAAAAATTAGTAACCACAACTTAATGCTTTCTAATTATTTTGCTTCCTACATCTTACTGTTTATCTAGGTACTCGAACTTATTGAGGTTTATTGTACCTGTACAGTGGAGATGCTGTATAACAGTGAGGTACTGTGCATCTCTTCCTGACTCTCCATCCGGCGGGAGTACTTACAGCATAGAAACTGGCAAATGCTACAACCAAGAGCTTTAATTCCTGAAAAGGCAATTGTTAAATATTTACCAGCACACAACTGAATGGCACCATTTTCTTCAGAAAATACAAAATTATTGGAAGCAGTATAAAATTATTGATATTAAATACAATCACGCATCTTCAAATGGCTGTGATTTTGTTTTTTAACCTTCTCTCAAGGTTTCTATTAAGCTAAAAATCATATTTGATGCTTATATTTTATTCATAATTGTTTAAATCATAAATGAGTTTAAAACCTTACCTCTTATAATGCTTGCAAAAGAACCCTGAGCAGTGTGGCTTTAATGTAAGCAGTAACTCAGGGCTAAATTCAGGGAAATGTTTTTACTTTATTTTATTTTATTTTTTGAGACAGAGTCTCACTTTTTCATTCTCAGTATAGTGCTATAGCATTATAGCTCACAGCAACCTCCAACTCTTGGGCTCAAACGATTCTCTTGCCTCGGCCTCCCAAGTAGCTGGGACTACAGGTGCCTGCCACAATGCCTGGATATTTTTAGAGATGGGGTCTCGCTCTTGGTCAGGCTGGTATTGAACCTGTGAGCTTAGGCACAATCCACCTGCCTCGGCCTCCCAGAGTGCTGGGATCATAGGCGTAAGCCACCATACCTGGCCCAGGGAAATGTTAACCTAACCGTAGTATCCCTGAACATGTGCTTCAGCATCAATTTTTAGTCTATAAATTTGGCATTTGCTGAAAGTAGGAAGAATAGTAACATATCACTGAGCCCAGATTATAATAAATATAGTTCAATTGAAACTAAGCTGTTAGATTGAACAAATTAAACTCTGGCACTGTGCTAAATCACCACAGATGTTTTAGGTGTATGATTTTCAAGCAGGATACTATGTCATTTGTTTAGTTCAATATACAGGGCGTCTTTTAGGAAGTAAATTAACTTTTATCACAGATTTAAAAAACTGATCTGAGAAAAAAACTGTGATCAGCACTTACAGAGAGCAGCAAACATATTGAACACAAAGCATGCCTAATAGTTGGAGGCTTTACAAATTATGCATCATTGAAAAGAATGATTTGCTGAGCGTTATGTGGTTGATTCACAATTTTAGTGCTAATTCATAGTCATTTAGTCCAGCTGCAATCTGTATAAGCTATGCTTTATTCCCTCCGTATTTATGTTTTTTCACTTTATAAAGAAAGTCCCACATATTATATCTTTTGATTCTTTGGCAGATTTACATTTGAACTTTGCTTCCAAAGAGATGCTTCTGTAGCAAAAACTGTCCTTAAGAATAGACAAATAAAATTAATGTTTTAGATAAAATATTGCAAACCATTAGGTATAGAGTTAAGTTATAGGAATTTGCATTTTTTTTCTTTCTGAATCATGAGGTGCACATTAATCATTCTTTGAATTTTATTTATTCTGAAGCAAGTGAGAAAATTTAAAACATTTCCAATTTATTTATTTTTATTTTGTTAAAGAAACAGAGTCTTACTTTGTCACCCTTGGTAGAGTGCTGTGGCATTACAGCGCACAGCAACCTCTAGCTCTTGGGCTTAGGCGATTGTCTTGCCTCAGCCTCCCGAGTAGCTGGGACTACAGGTGCCCGCCACAACACCTGGCTATTTTTTTTTGTTGCAGTTTGGCCAGGGCCGGGTTCGATCCCACCACCCTGGGTATATGGGGCCGGCACCCTAATCACTGAGCCACAGGCGCCGCCCAACATTTCCAATTAAAAAGAAATGAATCAGTAACAAGGGGATAGGAAAAAGTAGTAAAGGAATAGTAAGCAAAAAATACACATGAAATCAACTTTTGTGAGTTGGAATTTTTTTATATTGCACCCATACTTAGAATTTTAAATTTAAATAAAAGCTCATAATTAAGTAAAGGCAGTCCCTGAGTTACGAACTGACACATGACTTGGACTTACAGACGAGGGTTATGACAGGTAATAGGTAAATATATGTGTTCCAAATTATGTAAAAATTCAACTTAAAAACAAACCGAAGCTATCTTGTTTTTAACTGGGGACTGTCTGTATAGTACTGAGACAGTAAACAGCAAGGGGAAGAAGACAAGTGATGTTGCCTGACAAACCATATCTTGCCAATGAAACGTATCTTTTAGGAAATACAGTTCTATGAGAAGCTGTTGTCCTTTCCACTTGTTGCGTGAATATGTTTACAGTGTTCCTAAAATCATGTAAATTATTCCCAGGTCATAAAAGGACACAATGCAACAGCACATCTTTAAGAATGACCTCGCGTGGTTTAGTTTACTAACAGGCAACATTAATTCAAATTTTGGCAAGACTGCTTTATTAGCTTCATAGTTATTGTGATGCCTTTACGTCAGAATCAAATTATTAAAACTAATTAGTGTTAAAGAACTTTTAGACTTTAAAATGATGGACTGAAAATATCTCTTACTGTATAGGCTCATTTCACTGCATATGAACAGTATTTTGTACACACATTCTTCTCATAGGGATATTTTATTATTTATGTAACATCTAAGTTTTAGATTTTTGTGGTACGTACTTGAAAGGTTGGATTTTTATGTTAGATATAGATCCTAGATGAACCCATAGTGTGTATTTCTAGGAAATGAGGCAAAAATAGATTAGATTATTTTATATTGGCATTTAAAGAAATATCATTTTTGTTTTTTTATTCTGTGTAAACCATATTCATTGTACACTGTGTGTATATTTTTGTTTGAATAAATGTAATTTTTATTTTTTATGTTTCTGTCTTTTTCTATTATACATTTTTTTCATTTTCATCAGTATAGAAATGTTTAAACATTAATTAAAATGTAAGACTTGTCAACTAAACAATATATTAACAACAATAGGCTAATTTTCCACTGACCCACAATTACAGTGAAATTTAAGTGGATACCAAGCCTCGTCATCTTTAGCAGAATTCACTTTTCAGGGTTGGTATTCTGATGAGGCAAAATCAACCATGATTTTTAAAACAAGAACCAGATGTTAATGATTTAACAATGAGCAAATCATTGATCTTTATGGTCAAGACTATATGCAAAGTCATTTGAACACACCAGGATAACTTTCCCTTGTACACTATTTAGTTCTGATCATTTATAGCAATTTAGTAGAAGGCAAATTCCAAAGAGTTACCTTTAATTCCTGTTGCAAAGGAATTAGCCAAAAGCCCTGCTTGCATATAGAAAAAGAATGAAATTTTGCTACCTGGAAATTTTAAGAACTTATCTTATCCTGCAGCAAGAAACATTCCTCTTCTGTAATGTCTTCGCCATTGGTAAATGTTTGTACTGATGTGTCTTTCAATATCGGAGCAGGAATCATGCTGGAGGTAGCCCATGGTGAAACAATGCATAAAGAGTTCTAGCAAAATGCTGTCTGAATGAAGGGGTATCACTCTGTTATCTTAAACATCTGCGCAAAAGCTCCTTGAGCGTTCTAAGAGAATGACATCCACTCAGAATGAGAGTACAACCTCAGAAAATTTGTCCAAGGGTTGTGTTTTGGTGCTTCCAGCAAGTGGAATGAGGAGCATGGGCGACTGTAATAGGAACTTATCAGACCAGAGCCAGGGCACATTGTGTACCTCTGTGCATATTAAAACAAACACTGAGTTCTCTTTTTCTTGATCATTCTAATGAATAAAGATGACTTGGGAACCTAAGTCTTTTGATAAACTTTAAGTGAAAAGGGAAGAAGACGGGTGAAAGCACATCTGGGGAGAACACCAGGAATGTGGTCCTCAAGGTGAAAAGCTATTTTCTATCTCTTAATCCCCATGACTATATTTTACGTTATAGCCCTTACTTTTAGTATTAAATAATAATGAGGCAATAATGACTTGTCTTTTGCCTGGTGTGATGGTTTCCCTGTTCTTAAACCACCTGACCGTAAACTACCACCTCCTTTGTGATAATTCACGTCCTTTGATTTTGGGTGTGGTGCACACCTCTGACACTCTCGAGTCTCAGCCACTGCTTCTGTTTCCCTTACGTGTTTCTTACATTTAGAAATTACCCAAAGTCCAGACCCAAATATTCTTCGTTGCACCGTTGACATGTGTTTTCTTAAAATCCACAATGACTGTTTCTAGGAGAAAAACTACAACGTAAGGTTAAGCAATGTGGGCTTTTGAGTCAAAATGCCTGGATACAGATTTTAGTGCCCTCATATATGACATGTAGACTTATGTATGAGAGGTCTGATGATTAAGTTTACAAATTCATCCTGGAAAAAACGCTACATATCTCATTGCTGAATATCACTGTGGTCACCTTTGAAGTGCTCCCTCTGGGTAGCTACGCACCAAGGCCAGTGACTACTCCACCCTTCGAAGCATTTGTGGAACCCTTTTTCTGAAGTGGCCATCACAGCTATTATTGTATTACCTTTGATATCCTGAATGTTATAAAAATGTCTTTCTTTCAATATTTCATTTATCTTTGAGTAAAGAAAAAGTCACTGAGGCCAGATCAGGTGAGTAGGGTGGGTGTTTCAAATCAGTTATTTGTTTACTGGCTAAAAACTCCCACAGAGACAGTGCCACATGAACTGAGGCATGGTTGTGATGCAAGAACCATGAAGTTTTGGCCAAGATTTTTAGTTAAGATTTTCCAAACTATTTCTCTATCAGTGTTTACTTGATCTGTTATGCTTCTCACAGTCAGCCATGATTTTGACACACAGTTTGATGAAATTTTGCAATATTTTCATCAGTTCTGCTTGTTACTGGCCTCTGATCTCTCATCAGTAATGCTTCCTCCCCTCTCAGAAAAACATTTAATCCATTTATACACTGCTATTTTCTTCATTGCTTTATCTCCATGAACTTGGATTTCCATATCCGTGATTTCACGTCCACTCTCGCCAAGCTTAACAAGAAATTGATGAATATTTGTTGCTTTAATTCAAGCTTCCACATTCTCATGAAGGCACAAAAACAATACATGAATATCACTCAGCAGACACTGCCACATGTTGACATAAGCACAGCTGTGAGACACTGATGCACCAAGCATATGGAACCTGACTGAGTCTTTTGTACAATTCTGTCAATATAAGCACGTGGTAGCAAGTTTGCAAGTTTAATTGTTAGACCTTATAAGTCAGGTAACTTAATGTCTCTGAATCTTTACATTTTTACCTATAAAATGAGGGTAGCAATAATATGACTTACTATTTCTTGGTGAGAAATGAGAAAATGTCTGCATGGCTCTGCATGGTGCCCACCGCACTGCCTCTTTTGTGCCAACCCTCGGCATCCCTTCCCAATATTCTTTATGTATGTCTCTGCAGTCCTGCCACCTGAAACGTAAGGCTAGAAGACTACGAACTACGTTTCCCTGGCACACTTGCCATGAGTCTTCATGATTTTCTGTATATTCTTCCAGTGAGATCCACTTATACCATATTTGTAAGGCAAGAAGGAATAGGAGGCAGTTGATTTTTTACGCCAGTGTGGCCACACAGGCTTGTTGCAGTGGAATGGGCGCGGCAGCCGGAATCTCTGTTGCCAACCTTTCAGCTTGCTGGTTGGGCTGGCCGTGACCTCAGTAGTGGTGGGAGCCACAGAAACAACTTTTTTCTGATCTCTAGCTGCTAAAAGTAATTCCTGAGACCTGGAAGCCTAGTTAAGGTCTACTTATTACAAAAGTTCCTCATTGTCTAATGATCATATAAACATCTAATTCCCTATATTAAAGGTACTAAATTATTTTCTGCTGGAATTAACCAGAATGGATTTTATTTCCATAACTGAACCCTAACTGACATCCTTAGCATAGAGTATATACTCAAAAATTTATGTTTTTGATGGTTGTTGGTGATTAACCTGTTTATTGTTGAGCTTTTTAGCTAGCTACTGAGTCATCCATTCCAAATGGAAAATCAGGTATAGTCACAGAAATTAATCTAGAGTTGGGCGTGGATTTTAAAGTGGAAACAAAGTGGGCATGTAATAGTATAAGCTGTCCTCAGGTGTACATGAATAAAAACATTTAATATGGGAGTCAGAATTCATCAGTTGAAAGTGACCCCAAAACTTATCTAGCTCAAACAAAAAGGCAATGTCTTGACTCCAGCTGAAAAGGAACCGTGGTTGAGATTTAGGCACACCTGCTGTCTGAAGTTTAAATGATGACATCAGTTCTCTCTGCCTGTCTCCCTGGATGTGTGCACGTGCACACTCACAAGAGAGGTGGGTAGGGAATATGTTGTGTATGCTGCATTATATTTGAGATACACATGTGTATATATAAAGATATATATACACATATAGAGAGAGCATTACATGAGGTTTGGTTTTTGGTTATTCTTGCCTCTCTTGGTATCATTCTTTGAAAAACGAGATCTAGGCTGACATGATAATTTCAGCATATGTTCCACAGGAAAAAAAGATTATTTCTCTGCATACAAATCCATACAAATCCCTAGAAGGGATTGCAAAATTTTCAAATGTGCTCAGTCACCATATCCTGGGAGAGACTCTAAGGGCAAACAAGCTTGGGCCACCTCTTCACTTCTATTGCAGGGGCATGTTGAATGACATCTTTACCACATTATATGGCAGGCACTAAGTAGGAGCAATTCCCAGAGGAAAAGACAAGAAAAACCAGCATCCTCTCATATGGGGAGGGAATGTAGTAAGAAAAAAGCCTGAGACGAAGCCCCCAGGAGCTCCAACATTAAGATGTTGGGTTATAGCAAAAGCAACCTGCTTTTGATAAGTATTACTTTACCATGAATTTGCATTTTATTTAGAGTTAGAATCTAAAGTAAGATAAAACTGAAAAGTAATTTTCACTGAAAAATAAACATAACAAAGGAAACCATTATGACACTGCAATGAGAGGCAAGAAGTCTAATTGAGATTGCTTTGCCATTAACACTGAATGAATCAGTCACTGTTATTTTACATTTTCCAAATGTGAGCTGAAGATAATCTCCCTTTATCTGTGCCTCCCCCTTGACAGCTTCATAAACAAGTAGTGAATCCCCTGGAATTCGAGAATTTTGTGAAACATTCATTGCCTCTAGAATATGGATTTATTTCAGAGGTCTCTGACTGACTTCTAGAAGGAAGTATAGACTTGAATTTATTTGGTTCAGAGAGAAAAAAGAAATATAATGGTTAACATCCATTCATCTTCATTTTGTGTTTTGCAGTGAAGAACATTCTATTGGATAATATTGTGATCTCTCATAACACGTCACATAACTTGCCATTCCCTCAAGGACTGAATTGGTGACTATGGGAGGAGAAACGGAACATGCACAGTTTACCCACTATCTTTCTTCCTTATGTTTCCATTTAATTATCCCTGGAGATTATATTTTCTTTCAATGATTGACTGGGAAGGGATTCCCCAACTCAATTGATGAGGCCAGTGTTACACAGATATCCAAACCAAATAACATTACAAAGAGAGAAAACTGCCAACCAATATTGTTCAAGAAGAGATGCAAAGTTCAAAACAAAATTTTAGCAAATCAAATTCAACAAGTTGGGTTTATCACAGGAATAATATGGTTTAACATTCAAAAATCAATAAACATAATTTATTAACAAACTAGAAAATGAAAACTATGATTATCTCTATGGATTCGTTAAAAGCATTTCACAGAGCCCAGAATTCACTTGTGAGAAAAACTAGGAAAATTTAAAGTAAAAGGGAAATTAGTCAACTGATAAATGGCATTCTATGCAGTCCACAGTGAACATTTTACTTGATTTACTTACTTTTTTTTTTGGTTTTATAAGACTTCTACAGATTGTTCTATTTACTGTCTTACAGTAATTTCTGGGGACTTCAGGTCTTTGGATGACAAATTTCTTTTTTAAAAAATTTTATTTTAAAATTGTAGAATATTAGGGAATATATACATTTGGTTTACATACTTATGTTTACAATTAAGTCCAAGTTATGTTATTACTTAATTTACTTTTGACAATTCTTTGCCACTGAGATGGCGAGCAAGACAAAGATGTGTACTCTCATTCCTTTTATTTGACCTTATACTGAAGGTTCTAACCGTATGATAAGATAAGAAAAATGAATAGCACATATACTCAAGAGGAAGATGTAGAACCATCTTTATTTGTGGACAACATGATCAACTATGTAGAAAATCTAGTGGAATCTACATAAAAGCGAAAAGTGATTTATGATTTAAACAAGGCTGCAGAATATCAAACTTTTAGACAAAACGTAATATTATTTGTATATATCTAACATTAACCAATTTAGGTGAAATAAAAAGTGTCATTTACAATGGTACAAATCTAAGTCAATGAAAAAACAAGTTTTCGGCAAATGGTACCAGTACATTTGTTTATTCATCTACAAAAAGTAAACCTTCATTAATGCCTCTGACCTTATACAAATGTAAAGCATAATACCATAAAACTTCTAGAAGAAAGCATAAGTAAAATATTTTTACCTTGTGTTAGGCATAGCGTACTTAGATACAACATCAAAAGCATAGATGAAAAAAGAATTGATATATTAAACTTTATTGAAATTTAGAAACTTTTGCTTCAAATTTAACATTGTTAAGATGTAGCCCCATGCTGCAGAAAACTATGTGCAAATCACATGTCTGACAATAAATTTATATCTACAAATATAAGAAACTCTTAATATTTGACAATAAACTTCCCAATTAAAAATATCATAAGCAAAGGATTTGAATAGACATGTTACCAAAGGCTATATATAGTTGGTGAATAAACACATGAAAAGACACTCAACATTATTAATCAATAGAGAAACACAAAGTAAAACCTCAAACAAATACCACATGAGCGTGAGAAGCAACAGGAACTCCCATACATTGCAGCTTGTGGGAATACAAAATGGTACAGCCACTTGGAAGGTGCTGGCCATATTATAAGACAAGAAAAATAAACAGCACTCAAGAGGAAGATGGATTTATCACAGGGATAATATGGTTTAACATACAAAAACAATAAGCATAATTTATTAACAAACTAGGAAATGAAAACTATATGATTACCTCTATGGATTCATTTAAAAGCATTTCAGAGAGCCCAGAATGAATTAAACATCTTTCCCAGACAATGTACACATCTCACTTTTACTGTATTTACTGAAGAAAAATGAAAATTTATGTTCATACAGAAACCTATATGTGAACATTCATGTCAACTGGTGGCAAAACCTGGAAACATTTTAAATGTCCTTCAATTACTAAATGGACACAGAAGCTGTGGTACATCTATACATTGGGATACTACTTGGATATGAGAGAATGAACTATTTCCATACAAAACAATATTTACAAACCTCAAATTCACTTTTGCTAAGTGAAAGAACTCAAATCCTAACTACTATATGACTTTTGGGGGAAAAAAAACTAGAGGAACAAAGTACAGGTTAGTGGTTGTCAAAATTGGAAGCAAGAAGAAAGCTTGGATGCAGAGATGTAGGCGTGATTGAACTATACCAAGTCTTCATGTGCTGCTATCCAGAGTCCTCCATGGACTTGGCAGAATTCATAATCTGTATAAAATGAGACTTTACTGTGTCAAAGTTTTAGATTATATGTCAATTTTTAAATTGTTTAACTTTTTAAAATATTAAAATAATACAAATTATAAATTTTAAAATAATAAATAATAAGATGCAAATTAACACCACAAATAAATACCATTATACGTTCAAAACAATCACTACAGTTGAAAAGATGCTACCAACAGTTGACAAGAATATGGGTGAATCTCAAAATCATACTGTCACATGAGAGAAGCAAGATAATATAGAGTTCACATTGCATGATTATATAGATTATAGAAAAATACAAAATAGTGTATAGAGATATAATACAAAAAAATACAAAATAGTGCACAGAGACCTGGTAATAGAGATTGCTGGTTGCCAAATGGGTTATAAAGGGTACTAGAAAACTTTTAGGAACAATGATATCTGCATTACCTTGATTGTGATGATAGCTTCATGAGATATAAACACACACACACATACATATATATATATAGAGAGAGAGAGAGATACAAAAAGAGTGAGGATCTAAATAAGAGGAGAATCTATCAAGAATCATAAGATATTATGTATGTGTGTGTCAAAAATCATCAAATTGTACTTTTCACTTACAAAAGTGAAAGAAAAAATTAAATCACTTGCAAAAATTATTCCAAGAATAGAAAAAGACAAATGAGAAACTTGTTTATAACTGACATTGAATCATTGGCCAATGACTCTTATTAGCATAAATACAAATATCCTACACACAATATTAGCAAATAAATCAACTGAATAAAAACAGAATACTACAACAAAATTGGGTATTCCAGAAGGGCAGATCCAGTTTAACATTCATGCTTTAATCAATGTAATTCACCATATTTAGGAAAAAAGAATAAAACCATCTGAACTTCTCAAAATATACCAAAAAGCACATATGTAATAAAATTCAACACCCTTTCATGGTAGAAATCCTCAGGAAACTAGGAGAAGGGAACTTTTTTTTATCTGATTATGAGTATCTTGAATCCTTATAGCATAGTGAAAGGTGAAATAGTCATAACGGAGAGAATGCTCTCTCTGTTCACCATGGCATTGTGCTGGAGGTACTTATCAGTATGATCTGATACAAGAAGCAATGAAACCATCATACGTAGGCAACATGAAATTTAGATAATATTATTATAGAATATTAGAATTAAAAATGAATTTAGACATTGATATAATAGAAATATAAAGAAAGTAATTCTACTTTCATATGCTAGTAACTGAAAATTATAAAAAAGAATTTTTTAAACATGCAATATTTACTACTGTAAAAAAGTAAATTAAAAAAAATCCCAGACCACAATGTAGAAAATTATGAAGTATTAATAAGAGAAATTATAGAATATCTAAATAAATCGAAGAATAATATTGGAGCCATAATGTGTGTTGTAATAGAAACTATTAGCACATTGTGTGTAATAACGATTATTAGACACCATATGATAAATGTGCCAATTTTTCCTAAATTGACTTATATATTCAATGCAATTCCAAGCAAAATCCCAGCATATATTCTCGGGAAAATTAACAAGCTGGTTTTAAATTGTGTACACAAAAATTCAAAGGGTACAAAAAGAAAAATCAAGGCAAGCCTGAAGAAGAGGAACAATCTATAGCAGTCCCGCAGGAGGATATGCATTAATACAAAGGTATGGTAATTTTTAGTCCAAGCTCAGATGAAAAAAGCAATGGTATGGAATTGAAAGCATGGAAACCAACTTATACATATTCAGTCACTTGATTTGTAACAAATGTGTCACTGGAGAGTATTTTGGAAAAGAAGATATATTAATTCAATATTGCTAGAAGAATTAGACATCCCTGGATTGACCCTAGCTTTACCTCCTCTTTAAGAAAAATCAACTCTAGGAAGACTTTATATTTTCATGTGATAGATAAAATACTAAAGCATCTATATCATAATAAAGATTATCTTTATAACCT
>CAUYRH010120944.1:0-25178 GCA_963574655.1 Perodicticus potto | reverse complement strand
TCTATTTTTAGTAGATACAGGGGTTTTCTCTTGCTCAGACTGGTCTCAAAATCCTGACCTCAAGTGATCTGCCCACCTTGGCCTCCCAGAGTGTTAGTATTACATGTGAGCCACTGCACCCAGCCTTGACTTGCATTTTTGTAATGGCTAATAATGTTGAGCATCTTTTCACATGCTTGTTGACATTGCATTTCTTCTTTGGAGACATGTCTGTTGAACTCTTTACCCTTTAAAACTTGGTTTGTTTATCTTTTTGTTGTCAAGATGTAGGAGTTCCTTACATATTCTGGATACTGGGCACTTATCAGGTACATCATTTGCAAATATTTTCTTCCATTCTGTGGGTTGTCTTTTCATTCTCTTGTTTTCTTTTTTAAAAATAACAGCTTTAGGCTGGGTGCAGTAGTTCACGCCTATAATCCCATCACTCTGGGAGGCTGAGGGTAGATCACCTGAGCTCACAAGTTTGAGACCAGCCTGAGCCAGAGTGAGACCTCATCTCTAAAAATAGCCAGGCATTGTGATGAGTGCCTGTAGTCTCAGCTACTTGGGAGGCTGAGGCAAAGGAATCACTTGAGCCGAAGAGTTTGAGATTGCTGTGAGCTGTGACACCATGGCACTCTACCAAGGGCAACAAAATGAGACTCTGTCTCAAAAAAACCCAAAACAAAACAGCTTTATTGAGATATAATTAACATGTCATACAATTCACTCATTTAAAGTCTACAATTAAATGGTTTTTAGTATTTTTTTTATGAGACAGTCTAACTTTGTTGCCCTGGGTAGAGTGCCCTAGCATCATAGCTCACAGCAACCTCCAACTCTTGGGCTCAAGTAATCCTCTTGCCTCAGCCCCCTGAGTAGCTGGGACTACAGGTGCCTACCACAACGCCCAGCTAGTTTTTCTATTTTTAGTAGAAAGGAGGTCTGTCTCTTGCTCAGGCTGGTCTCAAACTCCTGAGCTCAGGCAATCCACCCACCTCAGCCTCCCAGAGTGCTAGGATTATAGGCATGAGCCACCACACCCAGCCTGGGGTTTTTAGTTATGTTCACAGAGTTGTACAACTATCACCACAACCAAATTTCAATATTTTTATTACCCCTAAAAGAAACTCTATACCTATTTGTAGTTACTTCCTGCTGAATTTTTCTTCCAGGTGGATTTTGCTTGATACATTTGTAGTTGGCCTTCAGGGGAGCTGAGTTCTGTTGTCAGCCTGCGATATAAACTTATGATAAAGTTTCCTACTTTGTAGTACAGAGAAGATAGCTTTCCTGGTATAAATGGGGCTATAGAGTGTTTGGAAATTATCCCCTGAAATATTATTTTAAAAAACAACAATAATCCTGTAATTGCATTTCTTAAGAGATCTACACTCGGATTAATTAATGACCTTAGAGGCCAAACATCTGTACACTAAAAGCACTGTCAGAAGGCCTATTCATTTCAGGTAGATTATTTTATAAAAGGATTTTTCTTATTGACATCTAATGCTTTTTCCAACTCTGAAATTCGTTCAGGAAAGTGATAAAAAGAAAGAAGACTGGGAAGCTCTTATTTCTAAATTTGGTATTTATTGTTCCTAATATTGGAATCACCAACCTTGAAGGTTACAGAGAGATTAGAAAGGTGTCAGCAGGCTGCTTTAGAATGAGCCTTAAAGATGCCTATATCTTTGTAGCATTTCCAAGACCAGGAAATGCAAATACAATTTTGTCAGTTCATGGAAAAATAATCAGATTCTAACTTGAATTCTGTGGCAAATAGACCAGAAATACAACTGTATTAATTAATGTTTCTTAAGTGTGTATAGCATTTTTTAATTTTATTTTAATAGCTTTTTTTTTTTTTTGAGACAGAGTCCGACTACATTGCCGTTGGTAGTGTGTCATGGTGTCATAGCTCACAGCAACCTCAAACTCTTGGGCTCAAGTGATCCTCTTTTCTTAGCTGCCTGAGTAGCTGGGAGTACAGGCACCTGCCACAATGCCCAGTTAGTTAGTTAGTTAGTTAGTTTGTTTGTTTGTTAGAGATGGGGTCTCACTCTTGCTCAGGCTGGTCTTGAACTCCTGAGCTCAAGGAATCCACCTGTCTTGGCCTCCCAGAGTGCTAGGATTACAGGCATAAGCCACAGCACCCATCTATAGTTTTTTTTTTTTTCTAATTTAAAGTAACACATTTCTGGAAAACTCACAGTGAGAATCAAAATACAAAATATGATTAAAAATTCAAAACAGACCACAATAAAAAGAAACAATATACATTAAAAAATGCAAAACAGCAATTCTGCTTCTGAGTATATACTATAAAAGTAAAGCAGGGACTTACATAGGTATTTATACATCGATGTTCATTAGCAGCATTGTTCACAATAGCTAAAAGGTGAAAACAACCTAAGTGCTCAGCAATGGATGGATGAATATAAGAAATGTGATATATACATACAATGGAATATTATTCAACTTTTAAAAGGAAGGAAATTCTGACATATACTACAACATAGATGAACCTTGAGGACATTCTAAGTGAAATAAACTAGACCTTTCTGTTCTGTTCCTCTCCCTGAAATCTTTATGACTTTGGCCTTTGTGTTCTTTTCCAGGTGACCAGGATGATATCTAAAAGGAGAAAGAAAGCCATAGCAACAAGCAAAACACATCTGCCTTTAGGGACTTTTCTACGTGGCTCTAGATTCCAGACTTTGATCTTTTCATTCTACTTAAATTTTATTAGTACTTACTTATGCCAGGCATTTTGTGAAACTTTGGGATAAGAAGTTGGGTAAGATTTAGTCACTGTCCAGGAGTTCATAATTTTGTGGTAGAACACAAGCATATAAATAAATAGTTACCATATTTTAAAGTTTGAGCAATAGAATAGAGAAAAACAGTGAGAGCCCTGAAAGTGTCAGAAAGAAATCCTCATGGAAAAGGTATTTGAGCTGAATATTGAAGCATAAGAAGATTACTAGGCCGAGATTAGAGAGAACAAAATGAGTAAGGGTGGAAGGGGGTAAAAGAACATGGACTATTTGGGGGCCATCAGAAAGTTCTCTCTAATTAGTATGGTACATCTATGATGACAAAATTGGAAAGATACGATGGGACTTTCCTTATGGAGTTTGGAGTTTATCATGTAGGCCAGTGTTTTCCAAACTTCACTTACTCATATTCTACCTTCACTACTTTAATTTCTTAAATTTAGACAATAGGCCAGGCAGGGTGGCTCATGCCCGTAATCCTACAACTCTGGGAGGCCAAGGTGGGTAGATTGCCTGAGCTAAGGAGTTCAAGACCAGCCTGAGCAAAAGTGAGACCCTGTCTCTACTAAAAATAGAAAAACTGTTGTTTTGTAGTGGGTACCTATAGTTCCAGCTACTCAGGAGGCTGAGACAAGAGGATTGCTTGAGCCCAAGAGTTTGAGGTTGCTGTGAGCTATGATGCTACGGTACTCAACTTGGAGGCAAGACAGTGAGTTTCTGTTCCCCCCCACCAAAAAAAGACAATAATACATGTATCTTTGAAGTCATAAATTTTATTTTATATTTTCTTATTTATATTAAAACTGTACCTATCAAAATAAAAATATATTTCTGTACCACCTATAATCATTTTGTACACCATTTTGTGACTGTAACTGTTTAGAAGCTAATTCTGAGAACATTGTTTGAGAGAGATTAGGTGGAGGAGTAAGATAGGATTACTTTAATATTTATTGAAATTGTATTTAAGAAACTAATGCATCAATGTCTAGTTCTATGGAAGTAGCTGCAATTCTCAGTGAGTTCACAAGGTGGTCATCAGATATTTTGGTCCTAATCTTACTCTTTTTTTTTGAGACAGAGTCTCACTATGTCACCCTCAGTAGAGTGCTGTGGCATTACAGCTCACAGCAACCTCAAAGTCTTGGGTATAAGCGATTCTCTTGCCTCAGCCTCCCAAGTAGCTGGGACTACAGGTGCCCACCACAACGTCCAGCTTCTTTTTTCTTATAGTTGTCATTGTTGTTTGGCAGGCCATGGCCCTGGCCATGATCAAACCCGCCAGCCCTGTTGTATGTGGCCGGCGCCCTAGTCACTGAGCTACAATCGCTGAGCCCTAATCTTACTCTTAATGTGCTTCATTCTTGAAAACAGTTGCTTGTTGGTAAATATTCATGATGTGTGAAAAAGCATGATGCATACTGTACAATCACAATCCCATAAAATTGGATGTTGTGCATGGGCATTCAGGATCTAGCAGGACACATCAAACCATAAACTGCTTGTGATTGTTGATGACTATGTTCTTTGCTTCCTGTGTTTTTTTGGTTTCCCATGCTGCATATATTAAATCAAAAAAAAAAAAAAGATATTGTAAAAACTTGAAAAAAAAAAAAAACAGTTGTTTGAAAATGTAAGTGCTGCCAAAAAGTGATGATATTTTTTAAATTGAATGTGAGGGCCAGGCGCATTAGCTCTGCCTATAATTCTAGCACTCTGCGGGGCCAAGGTGGGTGGATTGCCTGAGCTCACAGGTTTGAGACCAGCCTGAGCCAGAGCAAGACTTCATCTCTAAAAATAGCTGGGTGTCGTGGCGGGTTCCTGTAATCCTACTTGGGAGGCTGAGGCAAGAGAATTGCTTAAGCCCAAGAGTTTGTGATTGCTGTGAACTGCGATAATATGGCACTCTACCAAGGGTGACAAACTGAGACTCTGTCTCAATAAAATAAATAAATAAATAAAATTGAATGTGAGATTTCAGCTCTATGCCTTTCATTTGAAATTTGTCAGGTAACATATTTATGTTGACTGAAAGTGGAGTTGTAAATGCACCAAAATATTATTTTCTTGAAAGTCTCGAAATTTGTTTTCAAATGCTTGGTATCAAATTAAAAAGCAAAGTTGCTGTTCACAGGACTGTATTTAGCCAACATGTTGAAATGCATAAAATTTTGTTTGCTTTGAGACAGAGTCTCACTATGTCATCCTTGCTAGAGTGCTATGGCGTCACAGTTTATAGTTACCTCCAACTCTTGGGCCTAAGTGATTCTCTTGCCTCAGCCTCCTAAGTAGCCGGGACTACAGGCGCCTGCCACAACACCTGGCTATTTTTTTTTGTTGCAGTTGTCATTGTTGTTTAGCTGGCCCAGGCTGGGTTTGAAACCGCCAGCCTCAGTGTATGTGGCTGGTGCCATAACCACTGTGCTACAGGTGCCCGAGCCAGAAATGCATAAAATTTTTTGCCTTAATTTGAGCTTCCTATAATTTCAGTTTCATTTTGGACTGCTGTTATGCTTTGAAATACCGTATTGATAAATGGGTTTCCACCTTGAAGATGCATGTTTAATTCATTTAAATGAGTAGTTAAATCCCCTAAAAATCCTAAATCTGTAAGCCGGTTTTTTTTTTGTTTGTTTGTTTGTTTTGAGACAGAGTCTCATTTGGTCACCCTTGGTAGAGTACCGTGGCATCTTAGCTCACAGCAACCTCAAACTCTTCGGTTCAAATGATCCTCTTGTTTCAGCCTTTCAAGTAGCTGGGACTACAGGTGTCTGCCACCATGCCTGGCTATTTTTTTTTTTTTTAGAGATAGGGTCTCGCTCTGGATCAGGCTGGTCTTGAACCTGTGAGCTCAGGCAATCTGCCCGCCTTAGCCTCCCAAGTGCTGGGAATATAGGTGTGAGCCACTGCACCTGGCCATGTAAACTAGTTTTAATCCTGAAATTTTGGCACAAATTTGGTTTTTGAGACCATAAACGACTTGATAACATGTCACAAATCATAAAATCTTTTCAACGTTTGGCCTTGACTTAGCCATCTTATTTCCAAAAAGTAAATGATATCACCATAGTCAGCATCAATACTTTAAAGGAATTCCTGGAATTGACAATGACTCAATCCCTTGACCTTTATGAAATTCACAGTCTTGATGACTATTTGCATGACGTTATCAATTTTTACACTTGATCTTAGCCAAAAGGTGATAAGCAAATATCAATTTTTAAAGCTTCTGTTCATATTTTTTTTAATTTTTGTGTGTTTTTGTTTTTATTAAATTATAACTGTATACATTGATGCACTTATGGGGATCAGTGTACTGATTTGATATACAATATGAAATGCTTACATTGAACTGATTAACACATCCAATTATATTCTTTCCTTAATAGTTTTGGAATGTAACATTGCATCATGCACATTAGGTGAGGTCCCCCAAAATACCCTCCCTCCTCCCATTTCCTCCCTCCCCTCCCCTCTCTCTCCTCTTCCCTTCTACTTTCTGGACTCTACTTATGTTTTATCATTTGTATGAATGTGTAGGTGATTATATATTGATTTCATAGTAGTATTGAGTACATTGGATACTTTTTTTTTTTCTTTTTTTTACAGACAGTCTCGCTTTGTCGCCCTCTGTAGAGTCCTGTGGTGTAACAGCTCACAGCAACCTCCAGCTCTTGGGCTTAGGCCATTCTCTTTCCTCAGCCTCCCAAGTAGCTGGGACTACAGGCACCCACCACAATGCCCGGCTATTTTTTTTGCAATTTGGCTGGGCTGGGTCGAACCCACCATCCTAGGTATATGGGGCTGGCACCCTACCCACTAAGCCACAGGCACCGCCCCATTGGATGCTTTTTCCCCCCTTCTTGAGATACTTTACTAAGAAGAATATGTTCCAGCTCCATCCAGGTAAACAAAAGATATGAAGTCTCCATCCTTTATTTTTTTTTAATTAAGTCATTTGTACATAGGTCATGAATACATTTATGACATTATGGGATTCAATGTGTTGATTATTTGTACAAATTGGAGTGCTTACATCCTACTAATCAACATAGCCTTCCCCTCATTTACCCAATTACAGCGTTAAGACATTCGTGTTCTACACTGGATAGATCCAACTTGTACTTGCAATATGCTCCATAGGTGTGGTCCCCCTACTAACCCTCCCTCTATTGACACCCTGCTCCCTTCCCCCTCTCTTTCCCCTTCCCTCCTTCATCCTAGGCTATAGTTGTGTTTCATTTTTCATATGCAAGTATGAGTGATTATAAATTGGTTTCACAGTAGTACTGAGTACATTGGATATATATTTTTTCCATTCCTGAGATACTTTACTAAGAAGAATATTTTCCAGCTCCATCAATGTAAACATAAAAGAGTTAA
This sequence comes from Perodicticus potto, assembly GCA_963574655.1. Classification (NCBI taxonomy): domain Eukaryota; kingdom Metazoa; phylum Chordata; class Mammalia; order Primates; family Lorisidae; genus Perodicticus; species Perodicticus potto. The sequence goes on along the minus strand of CAUYRH010120944.1, from coordinate 18,033 downwards.
AGTCTCCATTTTTTAATGCTGCATAGTATTCCATGGTATACATGTACCACAATTTATTAATCCATTCATTGGTCGATGGGCACTTGGACTTCTTCCATGACTTGGCAATTATGAAGTGAGCTGCAATGAACAATCTGGTGCAAATATCTTTATTGTCAAATGATTTTTGGTCCTTTGGATATACACCTAGATGAGGAACTGCAGGATCAAATGGCAGGTCTACATTTAGATCCCTGAGTGTTCTTCAAACTTCCTTCCAAAAGGCACGTACTAGCTTGCATTCCCACCAGCAGTGCAGAAGTGTTCCCTTTTGTCCACATCCATGCCAACATCTATAGTTTTGGGATTTTGTGATGTGGGCTACTCTTACTGGAGTTAGATGGTATCTCAGAGTGGTTTTGGTTTGCATTTCTCTGATGATTAAAGATGCTGAGTATTTTTTCATGTGTCTGTAGACCATGCACCTATCTTCTTCAGAGAAGCTTCTGTTCATGTCTCTTGCCCACAAGGAAATGGGATCATTTGTTTTTTTCTTAGTAACAAATTTGAGTTCTCTGTGGATTCTGGTTATTAGACCTTTCTTGGAAATATAACTTGCAAAAATCCTCTCCTGTTCTGAGGGCTGTGTATTTGCTTTACTTAGTGTTCTTGGCAGTGCAGAAGATTTTTAATTTGATCAGATCCCAGTAATGTATTTTTGATGTTGCTTTAATTGCCTGGGGTGTCCTCCTCATAAAGTATTCTCCCAGGCCAATTTTGTCAAGTGTTTCTTCTGCACTCTCTCTAAGAATTTTTGTAGTTCATGTCTTAAGTTTAAGTCATTTAACCAGTGAGAGTCAATTTATGTTACAGGAGAAAAGTGTGGGTCCAGGTTCAGTCTTCTACAGGTTGCCAGCCAATTCACCCAGCACCATTTGTTGAATAGGGGATCTTTCCCCCAATTTATAATTTTTTTTTTTTGAGACAGAGCCTCCAGCTGTCACCCTGGATAGAGTTCTGTGACATCACAGCTCACAGCAACCTCCAATTCCTGGGCTCAAGTGAGTCTCCTGCCTCCGCCTCCCAAGTAGTTGGGACCACAGGCGCCTGCCACAATGCCCGGCCATTTTTTGGTTGCAGCCATCATTGCTGTTTGGTGGGCCAGGCTGGATTTGAACCCACCAGCTCAGGTGTATGTGGCTGGCGCCTTAGCCCATTGAGCCACAGGTGCTGAGCCTCAATTTATAATTTTGATGGGATTATCAAAAATCAAATGACGATAAGTGTCTGGGTTCACCTCTTGGTCTTCAATTCTGTTCCATACATCTACCTCTCTATTTTTGTGCCAGTACCATGCTGTTTTGATCACCATTGATTTATAGTATAGTCTGAAGTCTGGAAGTGTGACTCCTCCTGATTTGTTTTTATTTCTGCATAATGTCTTGGCTATTCAAGGTTTTTTCTGTTTCCATATAAAACAAAGTACTAATTTTTCCAGGTCTTTAAAGTATGACAGAGGTGCTTTAATAGAGATTGCATTAAGTCTTTAGATTGCTTTAGGTAGTATAGACATTTTAACAATGTTGATTCTTCCCAGCCATGAGCATGGTATATTTTTCCATTTGTTAACATCTTTGGCTGTTTCTTTTCTCAGAGTTTCATAGTTCTCTTTATAAAGATCTTTCACATCCTTAGTTAGATACACTCCTAGATATTTCATCTTCTTTGGTGCTATTGTAAAGGGAATAGAGTCCTTGATTGTTTTTTCCCCTTGACTATTGTTGGCATATATAAAGGCTACAGATTTGTCAGTGTTAATTTTGTATCCTGAGACGTTGCTGTATTCCTTGATCACTTCTAGGAGTTTTGTCGTTGATTCCCTGGGGTTTTCAGATATATAATCATATCATCTGCAAAGAGTGAGTTTGATCTCCTCTGGTCCTATTTGAATCCACTTGATTGCCTTCTCTTGCCTGATTGTGGTGGCTGAGACTTCCATTACAATGTTAAAAAGCAGTGGAAACAGTGGGCATCCTTACGTGGTTCCTAATCTGAGTGGAAATGATTTCAATTTTACTCCATTCAATATGATATTGGCTATGGGTTTGCTGTAGATGGCCTCTATCAGTTTAAGAAATGTTCCTTTTATACCTATTTTCTTAAGCATTCTGATCAAGAAAGGATGCTGGATATTATCAAAAGCTTTTTCTGCATCAATTGAGAGAATCATATGGCCTTTGTTTTTTAATTTATTTATGTGATGTATTATAATAATTGATTTACGCATATTGAACCATCCTTGGGCCCCTAGATGAAACTCACCTGGTTGTGATGTATAATTTATTTGTTGTGTTGTTGAATTCTGTTTGCTAGGATCTTATCAAATATTTTTGCATCAATATTCATTAGAGATATTGGTCTATAATTTTCTTTTCTTGTTGGGTCTTTTCCTGGTTTGGGGATCAGGGTGATATTTGCTTCATAGAATGCTTTGGGAAGTATTCCATCTTTTTCTATGTTTTGGAAAAGTTAAATAATATAGGTACTAGTTCCTCTTTAAAGGTTTAGTAGAATTCTGATGTGAAGCCATCTGGTCCTGGGCTTTTCTTTTTGGGGAGATTTCTTATATTCGATGCTATTTCAGAACTTGGTATAGGTTTGTTCAACATTTCCACTTCTTTCTGGCTAAGTCTAGGAGGGTGGCATGTTTCCAAGTATTGATCTATTTCCTTCGGATTTTCATATTTCTGAGAATAGAGTTTTATGTAATATTCATTAAGGATTTGTTGAATTTCTGAGGAGTCTGCTGTTATTTGGCCTTTGTCATTTCTTTTTGATGAAATTAGGGATTTTACTCTTCTACTTCTGGTTAGGTTAGCCAAAGGTTTATCTATTTTATTGACCTTTTCAAAAAAACAGCTTTTTGATTGGTTGATCTGTTGTATGATTCTTTTGTTTTCAATTTCATTTAGTTCTGGTCTAATTTTAGTTATTTCTTTTCTTCTGCTGGGTTTAGGGTTGGAATATTCTTGCTTTTCCCGTTGCTTGAGATGTCCCATTAAGTTGTTGACTTCCTCTCTTTCCATTCTTTTGAGGAAGGCTTGCAAGGCTATAAATTTCCCTCTTAGGACTGCTTTTGTGGTATCCCAGAGATTCTGATAGTTCGTGTCTTCATTATTGTTTTATTCCAAAAATTAGGTAATTTCCTTCTTGATCTCATCTATGACCCAGCTATTGTTCAGCATGAGGTTATTTAGTTTTCGTTTTTGTATGTGTATGCAGATTCCTGTTGTTACTGAGTTCAACTTTTATTCCATGATGGTCTGAGAAAATACAAGGAATGATTTCTATTCTTTTAAATTTGCAAGGTTAGACTTGTGACCTAAGATGTGATCAGTTTTGAGGATGATCCATGGGCTGATGAGAAGAATGTATTCAGTTTTGTTAGGATGAAATGTTCTGTAGATGTCCGTTAAATGTAAATGTTAAATGGTTAAGTTTAAGTCTAAAATTTCTTTGCTTAGCTTCTTTTGGGAGGATCTATCCAACACTGCCAAAGGTGTGTTAAAATCTCTGACAATTATGGTGGTGGAGGAAATAAAGTTGCTCATAAAAAAATAAAGTTGTTAGAGTCTCTCTTATAAATTAAGGCGCATTCGGGTTGGGTGCATAAATGTTAATAATTGAAATCTCATCATGTTGAGTGTTACCCTTAACAAATATGAAGTGACCGTCCTTGTTATTCCTTTCTGTTGTTGGTTTAAAGCCTATTGTATCTGCAAAAAAAAATTGCAACACCTGCTTTTTTCTGATTTCCATTTGCATGAATTATAGACGACTATCCCTTCACCTTGGGTCTATGTTTATCTTTTAAGGTAAAGTGAGATTCTTGAATGCAGCAGATGTCTGGCCCGAGTTTTTGTATCCAGTCAGCCAACCTATGCCTCTTTAGAGGGCAATTTAAGCCATTCACATTAATTGAGAGTATTGATAATCCGGATAGTATTTTTGGTATCGAGTTTTTCAAAAGTCCAGTGGACATTTTTAATCCTTTCACCACTGTGGAAGTTGGAATTTTTTGGGGGGGACAGAACCTCAAGCTGTCACCCTGGATGGAGTGCCATGGCATCACAGCTCACAGAAACCTCCAATTCCTGGGCTCAAGCAAGTCTCTTGCCTTCGCCTCCCAAGTAGCTGGGACTAAAGGTGCCCGCCACAATGCCCGGCCATTTTTTGGTTGCAGCCATCATTGTTGTTTGGTGGGCCCAGGCTGGATTCGAACCCACCAGCTCAGGTGTACATGGCTGGCACCTTAGCCCATTGAGCCACAGGTGCTAAGCCTGGAAGTTGGAAGTTAATCAAAAGTTTCTGAGTGAATTTACTTTGGTGGTGGAGGATTGTGCTGTTCATTGTGGAGGATAGGTCTGAGAATATCCTGGAGAGCTGATTTAGTTATGGCAAATTTCTTCAACATGTGCATGTCATTAAAGTATTTAATTTTTCCATCATAGATTAAACTCAGTTTAGCTGGATACAGGATCCTGGGTTGAAAGTTACTTTGTTTAAGGAGATTAAAGGTCGATGACACCCTCTTATAGCTTGAAAGGTCTCAGCAAAGAGATCAGCAGTCATTCTAATGTTCTTCCCTTTGTAAGTTATGCTTTTCTTATGTCTGACTGCTTTCAGAATTTTCTCCTTCATATTAACTTTGGTGAAGCTAATTATAACGTGTCTATGAGAATTTTTATTTGGGTTGAGCAGTGCATGTGTTCTGAAACTGTCTGCTATCTGAATTTCAGAATCTCTTGGCATGTCTGGAAAATTCTCTTTGATTATTTCAAAGAGGTTCCTTCGCAACAACCTCATCACCTTCAGGTATTCCTATAAAGCGAATATTAGATGTATTCAAATTATCCCAGAGCTCTCTGAGAGAATGATCTGTTTTTGTTCTCCACTTTTTTTCCTCTTTGAGCATTTGGGAGAATTCAAAAGCTTTGTATTCAATTTCAGAGATCCTTTCTTCTGCCTGCTCCATTCCGTTACTGAGAGATTCTACTGTATATCTCAGATCTTTGAGGGCTGCAAGTTCTTGCCTCAATGTATCAAAATCTTTGGTGATTTTGTCTTTGAATTTGTTGAATTTGTGAGAGATCTTTTGAATTACTCCTTGAAATTCTAATTCCATCTTTACCTCCATTCTGTTGATCTTATTTGCTATCCAAATTCTGAACTTGATTTCTGACATCTCAGCCATTTATTTATGAATGGGATCTTGTGCCATGTCTGCCATATTGTTCCTTGGGGGAGTTGGTCTACTCTGATAATTCATGTTGCGAGAGTTTTTCTGCTGATTCTGCCTCATGATTGTTTTTCACTCTTGGCTAGAGTGGGCAGGTAAGCTGAAATTGGATTGGGAGTTCCTGGAGTTGTGGTTAACCAGCCTCTTGTCAAGGATCTGGGACTGATGACTGCAGCTTTTTCCCCTGTAGCTTTGCAAAGGACCCGTATAATGTTACTGTATGAGGCTGAGGAAACCTGCTTGGTGTGGTGGGGTTAGGTGGCTCTGTCTTGTATTCAGCTAGTTCTCTGATCCTAGTGGATCAGTGACTCTGGTGAAGTGTTAGCTGTGGAGAAATACAAGCAACTAAGACACCCCACTACCCATGGACAAACTGGAAGAGAAAAATCAACCCTTCCTGTTACCACACAACCAGGGTACCACCTGAGGGGGTCCTTTTGGTGATTGACTCAGGTTAGGAGTTCCAAACCAATTAACCCAGTCAGTACGAACTCTCAAGTGGGAGAGTTCAAAAGGTCTCCAGCAACTGGATGGCGGAGGTCTACTGGCTGCTCAAATTTGGCTCACTCTGGGGCTCTGTGGAGTCAGAAAGGCCCGCCCAGTAGCAGAGTTGGATGAGGGGTCTGTGTGTCTTTCTCCACTTTGTTCCTCTTTCAGGGCCAGTCATTGGTGACCCTGCTGAGGTCCTGCTCCCTTCAATAAACAGATGTGCCAGGGCTTTGCACCTATCAGAGTCAAAGGAAGGCCAGTGCCCTCTCAGTTCAGCCACTACACTCTGCCACCAGCCGGCTGGGGGAGCTGAGGCCTGCCTGATTCAGGTACTCACTGGGGAGTGTTCCACCTGAAGTCAGTCTAATCCTGAGGATTACAAGTCGGCAAATGCTTTTCTCTCTCAGCCACCACTCCTTTGCCCCAGCCACTCTGCAGCATCAGTATCCCTATAGAGCAAGTTCTGGTTTCCTCTGGCAGTCCTCAGAGTTGGGGAGGTGTCTCTCCAAGATTAGACCCCAGTGGAATCGTTCTATTATTGCTGGATCTTTGTGGAAAGTGACCCTGTGCAGTTCCCAGGCAACTGCCGTAGCCAGGGAGTTCTGGCTGTAGGAGTGGTTCCGGCAGCACAGGGCACACAGATCCAGCAGCAGGGCAGGGGAAGCTGCACACAGTTCCTGGCAGTGCCTGGCACCCGATGACTTTGGCAAGGAGAGCCCTCAGCTCCCGACTCTGGCAAGGTGGGTGGGGTGCATTGGGGAGGCTCCTGCAGGGAAAAGCACAGTGGCAGGGTGCAGGACATGCAGTTCTAACAGGGCCTGAGCCTTGCCTCTGGCCCTGAGAGGCTCTGGCTAGGTGGGGGGTGGGGTGCTTGGATCGGCAGGGTTGGGGGTGCTGCTCATGAGCCTCCTCCTGAAGTCTCTGCAGGGGTTAGGCTTCTGGTTTGTCAGGCAAGGGGGGCAGGGTGGATTGTAAGTTCAGAATGGCAGGGAAAATGTTAGTTCAATTTTTCTGCCTGGCAAGAGAGTTCTTGGGGTCACAACAAGTAGACCCCACTTCCTATAGCTCTCACCCAGGGGGTGAGATAAGAGGTCCTCAGTTCACCGCTCACCTGTAGAAAACCTACAGGAGCAAATGAAGAAAAAAAGAAAACAAAAAACCCAACAACTTTCTTGGGCAAAGGGATGGACACTATTCCTTTGGGATGAATTTTGTACCTGAAGTTTGCCTTCTTGGAGTTGCAGCTTGCCTCAGCAGAGGTGACCTGCAGTTATCACTCTTCTCTCTCGGCTCAGCTCCCAGTCTTCAGCTTAATTGGGTACTTTCTGGATATTATCCTTCCCTCTGGCTGGGAGCTTCTGTCAGAGGCTGGCTCCAGTCGGCCATCTTGCCCCTCCCCTCTAAAGAATTTTTAAAAAAAATATTTTTATTGTTTTCTATTGGGAATTCATTGAGGGTACAAACAACCTGGTTACACTGATTGAATGTGTTAGACAAAGACCCACTTATAATTGTGTCCTGCTTCCAAAAGGTGTGCCATACACCATGATCCCCCAACACCTCCCTGCTTCCCTCTCCCTGTTCTCCCTTTCCCCCAATGCCACCATGTACTAAGTCATTAATTGTTCTCATTCTCAAAACTGCAGATGCTGGCATGGATATGGAGAAAAGGAAACATTTTTACACTGCTGGTGGGAATGATAAAGAATTTGTCTGAGCTGGGTGCAGTGGCTCACACCTGTAATCCCAGCACTTGGGGAGGCTGAGATGGGAGATTGCTTGAGGCCAGGAGTTTGAGGTTGGAGTGAGCTATGACACCACTGCCCCAGCAATAGTGAGACTGTCTCCAAAAATTTTTTTTTGGTCTGGTTGTAGTTCTTGGTTCCTGGAAGGGAGTGTCTAAACCAGTGCTTTTCAATCTTTTTTATCTCATGACACACTTGAACCTATAGTTAAACTTCTGCAGCACACTTACATTGATTAAAAAAAAAAAAAAGAGTAAAAAAAGAATACACTTACTGTGCCTTGAACTTCTTTCAAAAATTATGTAATTAATGATATTTAAAAATTTTTGTGGTACACCTAATATCTTCTCATAGCATACTGGTTGAAAATCACTGTTCTAAGCCCATGGACTTTCCAAAGTGTAGGAGTGTCTTTGTTATTCCTGGTGGGGTGCTGGACCACATGTGAGGTTATAATGAGGAGGTGCCCTAAGAAAGGAACTGTTTATGCCAGCAACGCCAACCACAAGGGTTGAGAGTTTTAGCCACTTGACATCTGGGGAGATGAAGGAGATGAGATGGAGTTTAATCATGTGGCCAGTGTCGATCATGCCTATGTAATGAGACCCAAATAAAAACTCCTGAAACCCCAAAACTATGATTGGATCAATCCTGCTGTGCCTACATACTGAGACCCCAATAAAAATTCAGGACACTGGGTTTGGTGGAGCTTTCTGTCTGGTAGACACATCACTGTGGGGAGAGGATGATGGGTCCGGATTTTATGGGGCAAGGATATGAGAGCTCTGTGTTTGGGACCTTCCCAGACCTTGTCACATGTGTCGCCTCATACTTTACTTTTAAAAAAACTGTAATCATTAAGTATAGCACTTTCCTAAACCCTGGGAGTCATTCTAGTGAATTATGGAATCTGAAGAGTGCCATAAGAACCCTTGAATTCACAGTCAGTTGGTCAGAAATGTGGGTGTCTTAGAGACCCTGGAACTTGTGGCTGGTATGAAATGAGAGCAGTCTTGATGGGGACTGTGTCTTTAACCTACAGGTGGAATCTGTACTAGCTCTGGGTGGTTAGTGAGACAATTGCCCTGCAGAATTATAGGAGATCATACTGGATGTTCTGATTGGGCCGTAAATGCAATCACAAGTGTTCTTATAAAAAGGAGGCAAAAAGATTTTATACAGAAGAAGGCATTGTCACCACTGAAGCTTGATGTTACCCTACTGGCTTTGAAGATGGGTGAAGGGTCCAGGAACAAAGGAACACAAGGAACATGGCTCCAGGAGTCAGAAGAAAAACGAAGAAAATGGTTTTCTCCTTTAGAGGTATCTCCTTTAGAAGTGTCACCAGGAACAGGCTCCTCTAGAAGGAGCCTAAAATGGAGAAAACCATTTTCTTCTAGAGAGCCTGTCCCTGGTGACACCTTGATTTTGGCCCAGTGACATTTGTTATAGCATCAGTGAGAAACTCATACCATCTTACAAACGAAATGTCTGGAAATCCATCATTGGGGTGTTCAGGCTACTAGGTGGGTCAGGCAGTCCCTATTCTTGTTCAGTGCTTGCTCTGGATGTTGGCTGGTTACAGCACCTCAAGGTGTCTGCCAGGCCAGGGAATGTGGAAAGTGTATCCTCCTCTTCTTGCTCAGTTGATGCTGCAACAGCTTAGTAGCCTGGGAGCTCCCAGATGCCTGCAGTTCTGAACTCAGCTCTGCATAGAGCTAGAAGCTGCCAGTCTGTAATTCTCCTCAATTGGACCTGTCCCCATGGGAAATTCTTGGAGAGCTCCTAGCTCCTCAGGATTGGGAGTGCAGGGTGAATTCAAATCAAAAGTCCCTGGTTGATAAAGCCAGGCTCTGTGCAACCTACACCCCTGTGTGAGTTCATTCCTCTCCACACCTTCCAACCTCCCACCCTTTCTCTCTCTCTCTTTCTCACATGCATGTGCATACATACACATACAGTCTCCTGAGTAGCCCAGAGTAGAATGCAGTGGCAATTCACAGGCATGATGAAAGCCCTCCCTTTTTAGCTTCATCTGCTGAAATTTCATTGTTCCTTGGAAAAACACCTTCTCCGAGATAAATTTCTTGATCACCCTACCCAATGGTCACAGACTCTAGGTGCCTTGGGAAGAAGGGACATGCTCATCTAATGGGGGCAGCCCTCTCCTACCTGCCTCAGGACCTTGTCTCAGGCTGCTAAGAGTGACAGTCTTCTCAAGGAATGGGGCTTCCTCTGCAATATCTCAGCACAGACCTCCTTCCAAAAAGACAAAAGTGGCTCCTCAAAATGTATCCTTTTCATATATTCCTCCATTAAGTCACTGCTCAGCTAGATCAGAATGGGGAGTTCTCAGGGGTAAGGACTGGATTGATCCATTTCTGTGTCCCCTGCAATCTCTGAACCAAGCTCCATGCTGGTGCTAGTTCAGAGACTGAGGAAGAAGTGGTACTAAGTGGGAAGATGTCCCTACCTTCAAGTCCTCCTGGCCCAGTGCAATTTTCACTTAGAGAAGTTAGGGGTCACTCACAGGGATCGCACCAGGGTCTCTGGGATAAAGCTTAGAAAGATCACCAGATCAGCTTGGCACCTGTAGCTCAAGTGGCTAGGGCCCCAGCCACATACACCGAGCTGACGGGTTTGAATCCAGCTCAGGCCTGCCAAATGACAATGACAACTACAACCAAAAAATAGCTGGTAGTCCCAGCTACTTGGGAGGCTGAGGCAAGAGAATCGCTTAAGCCCAAGAGTTTGAGGTTGCTGTGAGCTGTGATGCCACAGCACTTTACTGAGGGTGACTGCTTGAGATTCTGTCTCAAAAGAAAAAAAATCACCAGATCCAGGAGCTTACATTCATTTCTTAAACATTTATTGTTGTATTATCAGCCTGCAAAGTCATCTCCCAGGCTGGGGGAGAATGTAGGAAAATCAAACAGTTTCACCCCTTAGTCAACTGATATTGCCAAGGAGAGAAATGGAGACAGAGCCCCTGGACCCAGGTACAGGGATTTTGGAGTTGATGAAGATTAGGCCTGTGAGGGGGGTTGTAGTGATGTTTGAGTGAAGGTCCAGAGTGCAGGCAGTGGACAGGGCTCAGTAGTGGTAGACAGGGAAGAAATTATCTTTGGCAGTGCTCACCAGGGGTCAGGTTGGTTGGTGCTCAGCACTCTGGTTTCCAAGGGAGGCAGTGGGCATGGCTCTGGGGCACTGGGCAGAGTTAGCAGCTTCGCCTCTTCTCACAGATCCAACCAGCTTTGTTACTGTCACACTCTGCATCATTCCACATCCCCGTGTACAGGAGCATGACACAGTCCTCAAGTCCCCGAGAATCATTGGGCTCCCCATGATTCCAGTGGCTGCAATAGTTGTGAGAGTGTTGTTGGGAATCCAGGCTGAGGGTCGATTTGGGATCCAACCTTCCTTCCCAGGCTCTAGCTTATATATTGCTTGGGTCTAACTCTAACATGCACCTGGGATATTACTTACGTTCTTTTTTTTTTTTTTTCCAGGCTGAAATTTGAGTTTTATATACTTTTGACATGTTACAAAATTTCTTATTTGGTTCTTTTTGAACTGTCTAAAAGTGTTAAGACCATTCTTAGCTTAAAAGCCCTGCAAACACAGGTGCTAAGTTGGAGGTAAGCCACTTCTGTCACGCACTGTCAGAGACACAGGGGTCAGATGTGGCCGAAAGGCAATTCTGGGCATCTCAGAGCACCAACCTTCCCCTGAACCATCCCTGGAGCCCAATCCAGGCCGAGAAGAGGGACAACATGGAGACTGTGACTGACTGTCACAAGTGTTCACAGCAGTGGGAAGGAGAGACTCTTGCCTGAGCAGGCAGGCCCACCCTGGGCACTGGGGGAAGCCACCAGCTGTGCTCTGAAGGCCTCCTGTAGGTGCCAGGAGTTGGGGTGCACGTGGGCTGGGGTCCAGGTGACCTCAGGGGATATTACTTTCTAATGCTTAATATTTAACCTGCTGCCAGTTCTTGGAGTCTAGCCTGCCCATCGCTAAGCATGGAACCTGAACTGAAGAGTCTATAAGATCTGGCCCAGGAATTGGATCTAGTCTGCTTCTCTCCCCAAGTCTCACCAGGGGCCCTTCTCTCACCTGAAGCTGAGTGGGACTCCGTCCTCCCACTGGTATCCCTGAATCTTGCTCTGGTATCGCACAGCCCTCAGGCCCAGCCAGTAGCCTTGGCCATGGGTATTCTGAGTCAGGAAAATCTGAAAAGGAGGGGAGACAGTGAGCCAGCAGAGTGTGCCACACCTCCCTCAAGGGAACACACCTCTCCCCTGTGCACACCTGCTCATCTACGCCCCCGACAGTCACCAGGTGTGCACCTGCATCTGCACAGTGGCGCTGAGCCTCTGTCCACGTAGCCTTGGACACCAAGAAATAATAGCAGGAACCCTCAAAGGGCAGCCACGAAGAAGGACACGGGTTGCAGGAGCCTGCAGGGTGGTGAGGGTCAGAGAGATGGCTGCTCGGAATGGATGTGAGGGTGGGATTGGACCTCTGGGGAGCCAGGGGTACAGCCTCAGGCCAAGGTCAAAGAGCCATGCCAGGTGGATCCAGGAACACAAGGCCCAAGAGCAGGGTCCACCCAACCCTACCCTCCACCCCACCCCTTGCTCACTGTTCTGGAGCTTAACAGCATCTAGCACCCGGAACAGCTCATTGCGGACATTCTCGCGGTTCCTGCCTGCTTCAGCCAAGCCCTGGGTCACTGCAGAGTTAAAGGAGGTGGCGATTATAGCTGGATTAGCTATAATCAGGAACAGGGGCATGACTAGGTAAAGATCAAGATCCCCGCCCACGGTAACTGACGTCAGGGAAGAGATCTGGGGTTAGGAGTTGTAGTCAAGGTCAGCGTCCAGAGGTCAGGTTGGGGACAGGATGGAGGTTAGAGGTCAGCACCACAGGATGGGTCGGGGTCAGGGTTGTAGTCCGTCTGGCCCTCACCGTGTTCCCGCAGTTCTTTCAGGGCGCTCTCCTGCTGGGTCAGCTTAGCCCGCGTTTCCACGAGCTCCGCGCGCGTGGCCAGCAGCTGAGCTTGAGTCCCAGAGCCTGGGACAGGCCAGGGTGGCGGTGGGGGTGGGACGGAGAAGGCCAAGATGCGGCAGGATGTGTGATACTGCCTCACTCCACCCATACACCCAAGCCCCACCCCGCCATCATAAATCTTGTCCCTGGCTCCTCCTCCAATCCCGGCCACCAACCCCATCCCCTTCGCCCAGCGGCCGGGGCCAAGCCCTCGCTCACAGCAGCTGCTACAGGCTCCGACCTCCTCCTTCAAGGTCTCCAGCGCCACTGTCTGCTTCGTAGCTGAAATGACCCCCATCATCCCACCGCACCCCCAACAACAGGTCACCCGGTGGGAGTCAGGAAACATTCTTCCCGCACCAGGGACCCCGGGATCCCCACACACCCTCTAAGTACCCTGCCTCCCGGGTCCCAGGCGATTCCGACTCGCGCGCCCGGGTGGCCCATTGTGCACGCACCCTTTATCCCGAGCAGGTCCTGGCTGCTCAGCAGAGCCCTGCGCTCCATGGAGGCTGCGGAGAGAGGCTCCTGTAGGCGTGGCCAGGCACTTGGGAAACTTCCCCTGGCTCAGGGGATGCGGGGTTCCCGGTCCTCGGATCGCAGAAGGGGCAGGCAGGCAGGTAGGTTTACAGTGCATCCGATGTGCCCACACGCTCGTGGGAGACAAACACGCGGGGACACGCACACACATACGAGCACATACGCTACACCACCTCTTCCCATGGAGGGAGTCACTCACCCTTGGACAGTAGGATGCTCAAAATGAGAGCCCACAGGATTATGGCGACCAGGACAGCCAGGGCCAGGAAGCAGGATCTCTGGCTCCTCTGCTTCCAGCATCCCCAGTGCCCTGCGCAAGCATGGATGGTTTGCTGAGAGAGGTCAAGTAACTTGTCTAGGGACACACAGCCCCTCAGTGGCAGAGTTGGCATTTGGATCCTGGCCTGACTGGTTCCTCAGACTATGATATCCTTCTAGGACCTGCTACCTCCAGGTCTGTTGGGTCTGCCCCTCCTCTCCCCTCCCGCAAAAACCCTAGTTGAGTTTTATACTGGAGAAAGGAGGGATCCAAGGGGCTGGATGAGGCAGTCCGTTGCTCATACCTTCGGGGACATCCTCGGGCTCGCTGCCCCACTTGCTGTACCTGCTAGTGTCCATGGTGGTGTGCGCCCAGCCCTGGGCAGAGATATAAATGTGGCCCCCGCCCCCATCCTGGCCCTACCCACTCTGTCTTCCTTCCTTCCCATTTCCGTGGCCTCAGTTGCCAGTAACAATTACAAGGTTGGTCTCTTTCTGGCCTGGGCGGAATGCAAGGGAGCAGTTCTAGCTTCCCTGGCCTGGTGGCTGTAGCTTCATATGTACAACCCAGGCTGGTGCAGGGGCATCTCTCTAGAGAGGTCCCCATATCTTATGAACCTAGGGCTGGGTTTCCTCTTGGGAGGGACACACTGAACCCAACCATATTCTGACCCCTGCTCTTCCTGAGAAAGCCCCTTCAGGCCTGACCTCCAGGACAGTTCAGCTCCCCTGCAGATGCCTGCCAGAGGCTGGGTCTGACCCTGCCCTTAATTCAGTCCCTCTCTACCAAAGGGAATAAGCAGATTTTATAGGAGGTGTTGTTCAGCTAAGCTGACCTCTGTACCACAGGTAGGTGGTAGATGGTGGTATGTGTAATAGGTAGCTTTTAGAAGCCTCAGTTTTCTGCTCTGTGAAAAGGAGGACAGTGACAGGGCTTCCCTCAAAGGGACACTGTGAAGAAGACATGAGGTTGTGCATGTCTACCTAGCCCCATCTCAGGCACATTGGAAACACTAACTGTTCTTACATTTTTTTCAACAGATGCTGCATACCCACCCTGTGCCAGGCTTTGATCTGGGAACTGGGGCTAAATTAGACACCAAAATAAGTAAATTCTTCTCTTTTTGGAGCAAACATCCCAGTGGGGAGCGGGGGGAGGCCGACCCCATATTAAACATAATGAGCGTAATTTTAAAAGTAAGTTGTATAGAATGGTCGTGTTTGGGAGGGGGCAATTATGCCCACCAGGGAATATTTGGCAATGCCTGGAGACATTTTTGGCTGTCACAAGTTGGCGTGTGTATGTGTGTGAAATTCTGGCATCTAGTGGGGTACAAGCCAAGGTTGCTGCTCAAAGCCCTGCCATGCATGGAGGGACTCCACAGCATAGAATGACCTGACCCCAAATGTCCATAGTGCCAAGAGTATGAACTTAGAATATGATATGAAAAGTTCTAAGTGCTAGTGAAAATAATAATGAAGGCAAGAAAAAGTTTGGCAGGATACAGGGATTGGGGAGGGCTGGAATAAGCCAGTGAGCAGAATGTGTGGTGGTCAGGGTGAGCCTGGCTGAGAAGGCAAAATGTTATTATTATCTTTTAAATGGAGCACCGACTAGTTCCTATAGATACAGTAACACACTCTATCTTCTTAAACCTCTCAATATGCCTCAGAAATAATATACATTATCCACGTTTTATTTAAAAAAGTTATTCAAGGCCTACTTTCTCATCTTATTCCAGGAATGAGACAGAAATCAGTGATGAAATATAATGAAAAAACAAGAAGATTTTTTTTTTTAAATAAAAAAGGAAGATAAAGAAGAAATGGAAGTAAGGATGGGAACATAAATCTAACAGATTGGGCTTGTAACAAAATTCAGACCAGGGGACCAGATTCCATAAAAACATCTCCTGGTCTTGTTGCAATAGGAAATAAGGTCAGATACCTGGTAACATGCAATGAATTCTTTTTTTTTTTTTTTGAGACAGAGCCTCAAGCTGTCACCCTGGATAAAGTGCCGTGGCATCACAGCTCACAGCAACCTCCAATTCCTGGGCTTGAGCGACTCTCCTGCCTCCGCCTCCCAAAGTAGCTGGGACTACAGGTGCCCACCACAATGCCCGGCCATTTTTTGGTTGAAGCCGTCATTGTTGTTTGGCAGGCCCGGGCTGGATTCGAACCCGCCAGCTCAGGTGTACATAGCTGGCGCCTTAGCCCGTTGAGCCACAGGCGCCGAGCCACATGCAATGAATTCTTTCAAAGCATTGTTGAGGACATGTAGGAGCAAGTCTTCATGAACATTTCCATAACTACAGTATGGTTTTCTGCCAGTAGGTCAAGGGTTTATGACTGCAATGGCCAGGTACAGTTTAGTAAAAGCTGGTGGCCTGAATTCAAAGCAAATGATTGTCATCACTATTTGGGTTGCTTTAGCATGTTTCAAGCAGCAGTAATTTTGAGATACTGGAGAGAATCTAGTGAAAGTACAGGAAAACAGTGCAGCAACTATTAAATAAAATAACACTAAGAAAACATTGTGAGTGCTTGTAATGAACTTCAAGATCTGGAAGGAATAGTTTTTTTTGACAAAACATAACCCAAGGAGAGGGAGTGAGTGAGAGAGTCTTGGTGTGTGCCACACCCTTTTGGGGGCAAAACACGATTGTAAGAGGGACTTTACCTAACAAATGTAATCAGTGTAAACCGGTTTCTTGTACCCTTAATGAATCCCCAACAATAGAACAAAACAAAACAAAACAAAACAAAACAAAACAAAACATAACCCAAGTAAAAATAGAAAGTCTGAACAGACAATAACCAAGAAGAGAATAAAAAGATGATAGAAGAACTAATGTTCTAAAAAAGGCATCTGGCCAAGACAGTGTTATAGTCTCTCCATGATTCCTAGATTCCTGGTTTTATATTGCTTAAGGGTTTTTTTTTTTTTTAGTTGATAAGACTTAATTATTTTATTTTATTTTTTTATTAAATCATAGCTGTGTACATTAATGCAATCATGGGGTACAATGTGCTGGTTTCATATACAATCTGAAATAGTTTTGTCAAACTGGTAAACATAGCCTTCATGGCATTTTCTTAGTTATTGTGTTAAGACATTTATATTCTACATTTAGTAAGTGCTTCAGGTTTTTTGATATTGACTCTCCAGTTGATTGGATAGGTCTTAGTTTATTTTTCACCACTTTTTTTTTTGAGGCAGAGTCTCACTTTGTCACCCTTGGTAGAGTGCTGTGGTGTCACAGTTCACAGCAAACTCAAACTCTTGAGCTCAAGTGATTATCTTGCTTCAGCCTCCCAAGTAGCTGGGACTATAGGTACCCACCACAACTCCAGGCTATTTTTTTTTTTTTTGACAGAGCCTCAAGGTGTCACCCTGGATAGAGTGCTGTAGCATCACAGCTCACAGCAACCTCCAATTCCTGGGCTCAAGCGAATATCTTGCCTCCGCCTCCCAAGTAGCTGGGACTACAGGCGTCTGCCACAACGCCCGGCCATTTTTTGGTTGCAGCCATCATTGTTGTTTGGCGGGCCCGGGCTGGATTCGAACCCGCCAGCTCTTGTGTACGTGGCTGGCGCCTTAGCCTGTTGAGCCACAGGCGCCGAGCCAACTCCAGGCTATTTTTATAGATGAGGTCTCACTCTGACTCAGGCTGGTCTCAAACTTGTGAGCTCAGGCAATCCACCCACTTTGGCCTCCCAGAGTGGAGGATTGCAGCTGCAAGCCACTGTACCTGGCCTTGCCACCACTTTCTTAACTTTGTTTACTGCTCTGATTTCTACAACCCTCAAGCCTAATACAATAATCAATAGGCAGGCACCAACTCTAAGGAAATTTGCTTGAGATCTGGGCTAATACCAATCTCTCTCTACCTGCAATCTGCACAGTGGGACAGGATTTATACCAGGAAGCTATTATCACCACTACTGTTTAGAATAGTGTTTGAGATCTTAGCAAAAGGTATAAGACATGAAAAGAGTGTAAAAAGTGTAAGAATCAGAAGGAAAGAGAGAAAACTATTATTATTATTTTTTTAACATGCTTTATTTATTTTTTTGCAGTTTTTGGCTGGGGCTGAGTTTGAACCCACCACCTCTGGCATATGGGGCCAGGGCCCTACTCCTTTGAGCCACAAGTGCTGCCCGAAAACTATTATTATTTTTAAATAATATGATCAGTCACATTGAAGTATACATGTAAACACTACAACTAAAAATAGTGTTTAACAGAGTGATCATTTTACTAACATTAACAGAAACAATAAACTAGAAAGATAATGGAAAAGAGCACCTCTAAATTAGCAACTAGATTGTGTTGGTATCTAAGAACCAACACAATCAAGAAGGTACATGACCTTGGCCAAGAAAAAATTAAATTATATTAAAGGCTATTTTAGAATGTTTATTGCAGCCCAATTCGTAATAGCCAAGACATGGAAACAGCCCAAGTACCTTGTTATATTGAGATTATATCCCATGTACTCCAGGTAACTACTGAAGAAATACACACACGGGGATGGATGCGTAACCAAGTGCCACAGACTGGTGGCCCTAACAATGTCCCGTAACAGGGAAATCTATTTTCTTATAATGCTGAAGGCTAGAAGTCCAAGGTCCACATAGCAGGGTGGTTTCTTATGAGGCCTGTTTCTT
>CAUYRH010120943.1:0-10176 GCA_963574655.1 Perodicticus potto | reverse complement strand
GAATGGATTAATAAATCGTGGTACATGTATACCATGGAATACTATGCAGCCTTAAAGAAAGATGGAGACTTTACCTCTTTCATGTTTACATGGATGGAGCTGGAACATATTCTTCTTAGCAAAGTATCTCAAGAATGGAAGAAAAAGTATCCTATGTACTCAGCCCTACTATGAAGGTAGTTTAAAGGTTTCATATGAAGGCTATAACCCAACTATAGCACAAGAATACCAGAAGGGAGGGGAGGGGGAGGTTGCGGTGGAGATCGGGTAATTGATGGGGCCACACGTATGGTGCATCTTAGAAGGGTACAGGTGAACTTTACTAAATGCAGAATACAAATGTCTTCATACAATAACTAAGAAAATGCCATGAAGGGCATGCTAAAGAGTTTAATGAAATCATTTCAGATTGTATATGAAACCAGCACATTGTACCCCTTGATTGCACTAATGTACGCAGCTATGATTTAATAGAAAAAAAAAAAAGAAAATGCCATGAGGGCTATGTTAAACAGTTTGATGAAAATATTTCAGATTGTATATGATGTCAGCACATTGTGCCCCATGATTGCACTAACGTACACAGCTATGTTTTAATAAAAAGTAAAAACAGAAAAAAAAAAAAAAAGAATATATTTATGTTGCAATATACTTTCTGGACACCAGGTGGTGCTGTGAGCGGTTCCCAGGCTTATACCTGTTTCCTGGCTTAGTCAGTTCTTGGTGTCTGCCTGACGATCCGCCTGGCACCTATACTCCTTGGAACTGTTAGTTTCACCAATCTCAACAAATTTTCACAGGCAGGTTTCACAAAGTCTTCCTGCAACAGTTCCTGTGAAGTGAGGGAAACCCTGGGCCAGTTCCGAGCGTAGGACAACTTTCTGCCGGTGAGACTCAAATCGCTTTGCCTGGCCCACATGGAAAGGTGCCTGCAGCAAACACCATCTCCCAAATTTTAAAACTGGCCTCTTCCTATCCGGGATCTTTCCCGTCTGAGTATCTCTCCTGCTGCCTAACCACAGTGATGCTGCACCTGACAGCACCCCGCTCTGGCTGCCTAATTCCGCTTGGGAGTCTACACTTCACCAATCTTTCCAAACAACACCTAGTTTCCCCATGAACTGGGGATTGTAATCCTCTTGCAGGGGAGGGCTGGTTACTGCCACCCTCTGCTGCTGCTGCAGGCATGGCACAGAATCTTTCCTGGCAGTCTCCCCAGCTCCAGATTACACTCCAAGTCCAGTAATCCGCCACCTCACTGCACACCCCAAACTGCCACTCCACACCAATATTCCACATGGGGAATAATCTAGCCCATTTACTCTCACCTTTGTTCAGGGAGAGCTGAGCTAAACGTCCTTCCCGTCCAACATCATGCTCTGCCCGCTCTTTTCTATTCTTGATGAGAAGTTAATTTTATCTCATATGACAATGACTTGCTTTCTTTTGGTTTCCAAAGGCATGAAATATTTTTTCCATCCTTTCACTGTGATTCTGTATCATTCCTCATAGGTTAGATGTGTTTCCTGGAGATAGCAGATACTTGGGTTGTATTTTTTCACCCATTCAGCTAGCCTCTGTCTCCTGAGAGTGGCATTCAGATCACTCATGTGGATTGATAGACTTGATATGTGGGCTGTTAATTTGTTAATCCTGTTGCATAGTATTTCATTGCCTCATTTTACTTCTTATTCTATTATTTTATATGAACTCTGTGCTTCACCTTTAGGGTGGTTTTATACTGGTGGGTGTTTATTGTGCTGAGCCATGTATAATGTGGTTCCTAATATTTCCTAGAGGGCAGATGTGGTCTTGACAATTTCCTTAGTGTTTGCTTGTCTGGAAAAGTCTCTATTTCTCCTTCATATATGTAACTTTGTTTTGCAGGATACAAAATTCTAGGCTGGAATTTATGTTGTAGAAGACTGAAGGTGGAGTCCCTATTCTTTCTGCCTTGTAGGTCTCAGTTGAGTAGGCTACACTTAGCCTATGTGTTTTTCCTTGTTACTTGATGTTTTTCCTCATATAACCCAAGAGTTCCCCCTTCATTTTGACTTTTTACAATCTTATGACTATGTGTCTTAGTGATTGCTCTTTTTAATGAATCTCCCAGTTCTGAACTTTTTGTACCTGGATTTTTTAATCTCTAGCATAACCAAGGACATTTTCCTTAATTATTCTCTCAAATAGGTTTCCCAATCTGTGTGCATTTTCTTCTTCACCTTTAGGAATGCCTATGATTCCTACATATGGCTATTTTACACAATCTCATATTTCTTGTGGGCTTTGTCCATTCCTCTACTCCTCTTAATTCTCTCTCTCTCTCACTCTCATTTTTTTTTTTTTTTGCTTTTGACTCACTGAATTAATTCAAAACATTTGTCTTCAAGATAAAATCTTTCTTCCACCTAGCTTAATCTATTCTTAAAACTCTCCACTGTGTTTTACACTTCATTAAATCAATTTTTCATTTCCAGAAGTTCTAAATTTTTATTTAATATGTTTATCACTTTTGTGAATTTTTCATTCATTTCCTGAATAGATTTTCTGTTATTGTGAGATAGTTTTCCATTTTCTATTAGATTTCAGTGAACTTCCTTACAATTCATATTTGAAATTCTTTATCCTTTTAATATTTTCATTTTGGCTGTTTTCCGTTGCTAGAAAATTATTGCTCCCTTTTGGAAGTGCACTTTTGCTCTGATTTTTCATGCTTTCAGAGTTCTTTCCTTTATTCCATCTCATTTGGGGAAGCTGTTAGTTCTTATATTTGTGTTTTATTTGTTTAGATAGGGCTTTTTTATCTTCTCCCTCATCCATACAGGAGTGTTGGGTAAGATCATTTAGCTCTGCTTGTAGGTGCTTTGATAGGGTCTAGCTTTGGGATGGCTGCTTTGCTTATAGATACATATCCTTATGTGGGTGGTATTCTTAGTTGCTAGTTATAGGCTGTAGCAGTGGTAAGCTACACATATGGGCAGATTATGTTTCTTCAATGACAGAGAATGTAGGTCTTTGTGATCCTTTCTCTGTGCCCAGCCCTTAACAGTGTGAATTGTACTGGCATGCTCAGTTTAATCTCTGAGATAGTAGGTGGTGCTTATGGGTAAGAATCAACCATACAAAGTCAGTAAATGCTGTAAAGGGCTATGCAAATTGAAGTCTTTATCAATAGGTGGTACTTGCCACAAGGAAAAAGCTACAGTATATTTTTGTAGAACTATGACTGGCTCCAGCCCCTCAGGAGAAATGCTCAAAAGCACTAGGTAGTGGGTGGGGCCCTGGAACTTCCAAGTGAGTCCTTATTTTCCACCACAGTACAGGTGGTGGTGAGTGAGACTGGACAGGGTTGAGTTGGGTGAGTCTGTCCTCCAGCTCTACAAAAGGTGGTCATGTAGTGGTTTCAGTGGGGGTCAAAGGTCCATATTCAGGCTGCTGTGGAAAGCTGCCAGGGAGGGACTGAGGTGGCTCCAGCCCAGCCAAAAGTCTGCTTGTAGAGACAGGGGCTATTTGAGGTCCACCATCTGCCTGTCAGCAGTGGATTTTGCTCTTCCATCCCCCCAAGTCCCCAGTCTTTTTCTGAAACCACCTGCAGGGAAGAGTTCAAACTAGCTGAGTTCCTTCATGATGTCACTCTGGAATGGGAGTTTTTCAGTCCAAGACCCTTCCCCCAGCTGGGAGTGCAGCTTTCCTGTGGGGGTATGGGTGCTCCATAAATACAATATGGCTATACTCTCTTTTTGGTTCTTCCCGTATGGGCACCATTTCCTCCCAGGTTTAGTTCACAAATCTCCACTCTATGCCCCCTAAGCAAAATGATGGAATCCTAGAATACAGGATCTATCCTGTGGGCCTGTCTGTGGGTACCCAAAGGACAATTTCTGACTGTATTTGCCCCAAGTTGCATATGGTGTGCTAAAGCAGGTTTGATCTCCTTCTGCTTCAGAGTGTTCTCTGATCTGATGAAGCAGCTGTGCAAGCAGCACCAGGTAGGGCCTGTGAGTAGGGAGCTCATAGTCTGAGCACCCCTTGGTCCTGTGAAGGTCTTTAAGAGGAAAGGTTTGAGCCAAACTCTCTGTGGAAGCCCTGTCATGGGGGAAACATCTAAAGCATCTTTATTGGCAGCCATAGGTTGGGGTGGGGAACAGGAGGACAAGAGTCTGAATAGAGGAATCTTAGCATTCTGTTTGTCTCTGCCCCTCTTTCCACAGGCAGCCCATCTCCAGGCTCTGGATTCATGCAGATCCCCTGGGATCCACTGGCCCCTGTGGCTCTTGTAGTCTGGGTCAGAGTTGGAAAATATTTGTGTGGGAATGAGCAAGACAAAAACTGAGTGGCTAATGCCCCAAGGGGAGGACGTAGATGCATGGTGGATGGAGAAGCAATATGGTGTCTACTGTCTTTGTTTGGGTCTGTGGTGATGGTAAATGCCCAAGGGGACTGGCAGTGTGGTGCTTTGTCCTCAAGAAGCCCCTAGTTAAATAGTGGAAGCAGCTTTGGGGCTTGTGAGTGAAGAAAGTCTCCTGTAGCTTGGGAGATTTATTGCTGTTAGAGGTGTGAGGAAAGGAGAAACAAACTTCAACACCTAACTTTTTTGCTGGACTCCAAGCCTCTTAGGGGTTGACCTCTGCCAATATCTTGCTCCTTCTTGTTCTCTCTGCAACTTCCCATGGACTGTCCTATAGGTTCTGACCCTTCTCCCTCAGAATTATACCCAATTTGTATGTTTGTCTTTTTTTTTTTTTTTTTTTTGGCAGTTTTTGGCTGGGGCTGGGTCTGAACCCGCCACCTTCAGTATATGGAGCTGGTGCCCTACTCCTTTGAGCCACAGGCGCCACCCTGTTTGTCTTTTCTTTTTCATGTAAAACTTTTTCTTCTTTCTGAGATGATCTGGCGTCTCTTGTCCCCCAACTTTTCTCTCTCGCTCAGGTCTGATTTTACTGATTGATTTTTCTTTTCTTTATTGATTATATTTTATTGTTTCTTTGAATGCATGGTGATTTTTTTATTGGATGACAGATATTGTGAATTTCACTATGTTGGGTGATAGATATTTTTGTTGCCATTGATATTCTTGAGTTTTGTTCTAGGATGCAGTGAAGTTAATTGTGAATAATGTGATCCTTATAAGGTTTATTTCCAATCTTTGCTGGGCAGGTCCAGAGGACATTTTATTCTAGGTATAAATTTCCATACTACTCAGTACATAAAATCCTTGTGAGTATTCTAGACTATCTTCCATGCATTACCAGGTTTTTCCATTCCTACTGAAGGTAAAATGAACTGTTTCTTGCTTGGCATGAGCTCTAGAGATTGTTTCTCCTGCTTCTTTTGGATGGTTATTTAAGTTCCCTTTTCTGACAATAACTGCCATGTAGTATTAATTCACACACAAAAGATCTATTAAAACTTTAGGCTTGTAGTTTCTAAGATCCAGTAAGTGACAGAGAGTTTGAGAGTAAAAATGAGCATAATGTTTATCATAGAACATTCTCTTTAAAAACCCATTTCTGACATTTAAAAAACAATGTCAGTGCCACTAAAAATGACACTAACATGAGCTAAATATTCTAAAAGCTGTCATCTTAAGACTTCTTTAATTTGATGAGAAAAATTTGGTGCTCTGTTGTCTAAGAAAATACTTTATATTGTATCTGCTGTGTACACAGCCTCTTTCTGATATCTTTAGCAACAAACCATACTGCTGCTCATCCAACTGCTTCAAAGCCTCAGGTAATGAGGTGGAGGATTATGGAAATAGCAAATTCTGAAAATAAAATAAACTCAGTAATAAACTGAATTAATTTGTATCTTGTAGCCTAGTTTGATAATGCAGCACAGGATCACATACAAGTGTACTTATTTCATTTAATTATTCTTATAAAGACAGGATACAATTTAAGTTAAGAATTATAACTAGGTTATGTATATATATTTCAGAGCCTCTTAAAAATCTCTGAAATTATAAAATTGTGTGTGTATGTGCATATGTATTTTTATGTGGAGAGTATCCATAGCTTTTTTTTTTCTGATTCTGAAAGGGGTGCATGACCAAAATGAGGTTTAAGGCAATCTCAAATGAGTTCAATCACCATCCTTCTCTTCCTTCCTTCTTACTACTCCCCCTTTCAGTCGTGTTAATAGTATTCACAAAGATGATAGTGAAGGAAATAAAAATATTTCACCTCAAAATATACCCCTTAGACACATTTTGAGATGGCTATTAAGGGGGCCTACAAGCAGAAGTAGCCCTATGAAATGCCTTTTGTTGGGGAGATTTGCAGCTGTACAGAAAATTTGCATTGATGCAGCCAGCATCTCCGGTCCAGATCTAGGAAAATTTAACTAGAGTCTGACACTTTTAAAGGTCTAAAAGAAACTTTTACCATCCATTCTCTGTGAGGAATTCTACCTGTGAGATTTCATCTATATAACAAGATGGCTTTTGCTAGCCAGGCCTCCTCTTCTCTCCCTCTCATAATGTTTTGTCAAGATCTAAGCCCCCATTCTTTCTGTAACCTCAAGATAGTATATAATGTTTTCAATCACATTATAAGGGTTGGGCTAATCACTTTTTTATACCTGTATACATGTTAGTAAGCCTATACCTTTTCCCCAATTAATCTGCCTTTTGTTATTTAGTTTTTCAGTGATTTTCCAGAAGGAAATGGAAGGCTTTTCCTTGATCCCCACAATAGCTTAGGACAGTGAGAATTATTATCATGAAGAAATAAATTTAAAAGATAGATTTGGAATTACTAAAAAAAGCTTCATATAATATATACATTTTTAAAGTTTATCAGCAAGGACAGTAGTGTCTGCAACTTTTCAGAGCAGGCATATGAATGCAATGTTGTTTCTGTTGACTTTGGTTGAACTAAGGTTTTCTAAAACTTTCATATGGATAAAGAGTAGAAAACTTTATAAGTTTATGACTAATTGAATTATTTAAAATTCAAGTTTAGAAATAGATGTTCCAGATTCTTTATTTTTCTAGCCCCTGCATCTGCTGATGACACAGTGCTGTATTGGACACTCTCTGGTGCTGGGCACTCTCTCTGCCCAGGTTCTCTTCATTCCCTCAAGGGCTTCTCTGCCCCTTCCCAACACTTGAGGTTGTCTATTCCTTCAGATATGGGTGTTTTCAAAGATTCACAGCCCACACCAGCACCTCTGAGGGATTTTCTAGGTCAGAATATTCCATCACGCACTCTCATTCTAGTTCTATTTTGATCTCTAGCTGCCTCTTGGGAATTGTTGTTTCAAATTTTCCTGTCTTGGTAAAAAGGTAGATTGGGTCACAAACCCTCAAATTCTCCTTTCATCTCTAGAATTTGATTTAGGGCAACTGGACTTGACAAAAAGATGACCACTTAAAAATGCACAATTCATGTGATCCAACATTTCACCTCTAGGAATCTGTCTTATAGAAATACCCACTTAAATACACAGGTACAAAGATGTTCATTATATCATTAATAAAGAAAAACATGAGAACAGCTTATAGGGGAAATAGTGAATTATGATATATACATATCATAAAAGAGTAAATAGCATTAGAAAAATAAGGCACATCTGTAAGAACTGATATAGGACTATGAGAAAAGGAAAAGCAGATGCTTCAGGTATCAAAATAAACAGAGCAAGACAATGGTAGAAATACAAGTCTGAAGTTATCTCTTGATCATTCAGCTAATCATATAGACATAGAAGAGTCAAATCAAGAATACTCATAAGAAAACTAATATTTATAGATTTAAAATATGTAAGTAAATATAGGGAGCTTAGGGTAAATAACAATCAAGAGAGTTAATTTTTTTAAATTTCAGGTTAATATAAGAGTCCAAATGTTTAGGTTATGTTGTTTTCATTTCTAAGGTAAAGTTATAGTTGTAGTTGAGCCTTTCAACCAGGGGGCATGCTGAACACCTTCACATTGTACATGTGAGATGAGAACCCACCAATCACCCTCTGTCCTCCACTTTCCCCTTTCCCGCCTCTTCCCTCCCCCTCACTAGAATAAACTTGTGATTTTCATTCATGTGGGTGTGTAGTTATACATTGGTTTCATATTAGTATTGAGTTCATTGGATACAGTTTTTTTTTTTCCATTCTTGAGATACTTTACTAAGAAGACTGTGTTTCAACTCCATCTAGGTAAATACAAAAGATGGAAAATCTCCATCTCATGGCTGAATAGTACTCCATAGTATACATACACTACAGTTTGATAATCCATTCATGGGTTGATGGGCACTTGGGTTGCTTCTATGTCTTGGCAACTGTGACTTGAGCTGCAATAAACATTACTGCAAATGGCCTTCTGGTAAAATGACTATTTATGAAAGGTTAATTTTTAGTTCTTTGAGAATTCTCCATACTTCTTTCCACGGAGGTTATATTAATTTTCAATCCCAGCAGCAGTAGAAAAAGGTTCCCTTCTCTCTACATCCACATCAGCATGTGAAGATTTTGGATTTCATGATATGGGCTATTTTCACTGGGATTAGGTGATATCTCAGAGTGGTTTTGATTTGCATTTCTCTGATTATTAGAGACAATGAGCATTTTTTCCTGGCTTTATTTGTCATTCATCTATCATATTCAGAGAACATTCTGTTCAAAGCTCTTGCCCACTTATACATGGGGTTGTTTGCTCTTTTCTTGTTGATTAATTTAAGTTCTATGTAGGTGTGCAAAAATGTTTTAAATTGATCATGTCTGATTTATTTATATTTGGTATTGCTGTAATTGCCAACAGAGTCTTCTTCATAAAATCTTTTCCCAGGCCAATTTTGTCAAGAGTTTACCACAAAATTTCTTCTACAAGTTTTATTGTTTTCTGTCGTAAGGTTATTTATTTATTTATTTATTTTTATTTTTGTAGAGACAGAGACTCACTTTATCACCCTCGGTAGAGTGCCATGGTGTCACACAGCTCACAGCAACCTCCAACTCTGGGCTTAGGCGATTCTCTTGCCTCAGCCTTTGGAGAAGCTGGGACCACAGGCACCTGCCACAATGCCCGGCTAATTTTTTGTTTGTTTGTTTTGCAGTCCAGTCAGGGCCAGGTTTGAACCCGCCACCCTCGGTATATGGGGCCGGCGCCCAACTCGCTGAGCCACAGGTGCTGCCCGTGTCTTAAGTTTAAATCACTTATCCAATGGGAGTCAATTTTTGTCAGTGCTAAGAGGTATGGGTCCAATTTCAGTCTTCTACATGTGGCTAACCAGTTCTTTCAGCACAATTTATTAAATAGGGACACTGTCCCCCAGTGAGTTCTTTTGTTTGGTTTACCAAGGAGTGGATGGTGATACATGGCTATGTTCATCTCTAGGTTTTCTATTCTATTCCTAGATTTATATCTCTATTGTTGGACCAGTATAATGCTATTTTGATCACTATAGACTTGTAGTATAACCTGACATCTGGTAATGTGATGCCTCCAGATTTGTTTTTATTTTTTATTTTTTTTTTGCACTTAACCACTAAATCTTTATTGAATTATTTTTATAACATCGATACAATATTAGTAAATAGAGAGGAATACAGAGTAAAGCGAATACAGCAATATAGTTTGAAGGGGGGGAGATGCAGGGGGAGGGAGAGGAGGCAGGGTGGGGGAGGGCTACTGACAGGGGGGAAAGCAAGGGTGTTTATTTATCACTTTCTTAGAACTTCCATGAACATTTATCATCCATCTGACCAATTTCATTCCAGCAAAAATTTCTCAAAAGGTATCTATCTGTCTACCTAGGGCATCTACTAAACTGTTAACCTTTGAACTTTTTCCCCCTAGGTATTATCCATGTCCAATTTACTTTAAGTAGGTTGATCTACCTGCAGTTAGTTCCCTCCAAGTTTATTCGGAATCTTTAAGGGTAGGGATTACAGGGTAAAAGGTCACAAGTAAGTACACATGTCCACTTATAGAGATATCTAATACATACTATTATTCTAACTTTCTAAATAACCCCACCCACTTAAGATTACTTAATAGTCCCTCCCATCCTAAAATACTTATGATTATATATGTCCCCTATTACTTAAAGTGATTACACAAAGAAATAAAACAATGCAATTTTCCACAGACCAACTCAACAGCATTCTACAATCTGAAACAACAAACAACTTTCAGTCCCATCAGATGAGTGTTCTCTCTTTAGATGAAAATG
Organism: Perodicticus potto; assembly: GCA_963574655.1. NCBI lineage: Eukaryota > Metazoa > Chordata > Mammalia > Primates > Lorisidae > Perodicticus > Perodicticus potto. Next base: position 1 of record CAUYRH010120943.1, on the reverse strand, counting down.
G
>CAUYRH010120939.1:0-15828 GCA_963574655.1 Perodicticus potto | reverse complement strand
GCTCTGTACCTTTTATTTGTATCCTTGGGGTTGCAGGTCACTCTAGCAGGGATGATGTGCGTTCTTCGACCTTCTCTTTTGGCTCAGTTCCAAACCGTTGGCTTTCTTGCTAAATTTCTGTCCTTTAACTCTCCTTCTGGATGGGAGCGTCTGCAGAAAGCTGGCTACAGACTGCCATCTTTGCTCCTCTATACCTCTTTTCTTTTAGTAAATTTTACTGGCTGAGGACACGCAACCACCTTTCTAACCACCATGATTGTGGGGGTTGAAGGGCGATGCTTTATGTAAAAGTATTGTATCTAAGAACCTTGCTCTTTAGTTATTGTAATTTGCATGTAGATGTTGTTGAATCATTTAAAAATAGCATAATCATTTTAGCATATAAAAACAATGTTTGTGTTCCTTTGGTTCCAATCTTCCTATTACTTTTGTTTTCTTGTATTATGGTCCTGGCTAGAATATCAAATGCAATGCTAAATAGAAAAATTGCTAAAATGCATGAATTTGTTGTTCTCTGACTTTATAACATAGATTATAATTATAATAACCTAAATTATTATAATAATAATAATTAAAATGTTTTTGTGAAGTAATCTAAATTATTATTATAAATTAGATTACTTCACAAAAACATTTTAATTAAACAAAATTTGTATAATATATATACAAATATATATAATGTATATTATTTATAATTATTATAATTATAATAATAACACAATATGATATTAACATATTGTATATACATTATATATAATAACACATTATAATATTAACACATTATCTTTTTTCTTTTTTAATTATTAGATTCAGTTCCCTAAAAATTTAGTGTTTTGAATTAGTTTTCATAAATGAGAATGACCAAAGTTGTTTCTTTTGGGGTGAGCAGCTGATCTTGACTGATTTTTAGTATCAGGAGATACTTGTCTCAAAATATGTTGAAATATTTTCCTAATTTTTATATATTCTAAAAGTTTGTAAATGATACAGATATCTTTATCTAAAGTTTTTACAAACTTGCCTATAAAGCCAGTCATTTTTGTTATTGTTATTTTGTTTGTTCCCTTTGTTTTTTAGAGAACTGAATTTATGATACTACTTATTTTATTAATGATTATAAGGTTTTCAAAATTTTCTAGTTTTTTATCATGTTTTAAACAACACGGAATTATCTACTATTTTATAATATTTCAAATTTCATGTTATAAAATTGTAAATTTTTTATTTAAAAATATCTCTAATGACTATTTTCTATGCTCTTGTGTTATTTATTCTCTTCTGTACTGATTTGTATTATCAAAGGTTTATTTATTTTACAAATCTAAACAAAAATTAAACACATCATGGTTTTATAAGTTTTATTTGTTTTCTATTTCCTTTTTATTTTTTTTTTTAGGGACGGAGTCTCACTTTGTCACCCTTGGTAGATTGCTGTGGCATCACAGCTCACAGCAACCTCTAGCTCTTGGGCTTAGGTGATTCTCTTGCCTCAGCATCCCAAATAGCTGTGACACTTTTTGTGTTCTATTTCTATAATGTCTGATCTTAGCATTATTATTTCCTTCATCTTTACTTTTTTTTATGTTCTCTTTATGACTTCTTGACTTCGAAATTTTGCTCATTAAAGTTTTTTTTTACTTGTAATTTTATATACAAGCCTTTAAAATATTCTCCAAGCACTACTTTCACTATATTACTATATTACTATATTACTATAAGTTTGACATTTTTTATCTTTATATTTTACCACCAATTCTTTTTATTTAAAATTTGATTCCTCCTCTGACTCATGAATTAATATTATTTTTAATGTTAAAAGAATTAGGTGTCAGTTTGTAGTTGGTAATTATGTCTACTTTTTTGCATTGTATTTAAGGAACAGGTTTGGTACAGCAGCTCTTTGGAGTCTGTTGAATTTTCAACAATCCTTTATTCACTGAACCCTGTTTAAGATTCAGAGACACATTCTGCCTCATGCAGATTATCACATAAGCTGTGTTTTGCTGATATGCTGTCTCTGGGAAATCAGAACCAAACCTTTAGCTTTATTTTTTACTGATGACTCCAAGTATTCTAAATTTCATGAGACGAAGAAAACATTTTTTTCCACCCAGCAATACTGAAACATCAGTAATCAAAACACTATACCAAAACCAAGTTTATTTTAAAAGATTTAAAAAAACCTACCATACACACAGAAATAAGGATATAATAAGCTCACCATCTTGGAACATTCTTTTGTAAGTACTCTGTTCCACACTAGTGCTTATTGTGGTATCATGATCAGTGGTTAGAGGTGAAGGAGCTAAGAGAGTTCTGCCCCAAATACCTTATCTCACTACCTTTAAAATATACATTTTTCCATAAAATGTTGACAACTTTGAATAGGAATGTTTCTATTAGCTAGTGGTGGGCCATAGCTTAATCAGCAACCCCCCGCCCCCATCTTTGCAGTGGCATATAAAATAATAGTCAAGCTTAAAAATGTATGGTGTCTTAGATCAGATGAAATACATGTTGTTCCAGGAACCTGGAATTCCACAATGTCACATTCTCTTCTTCATCTTTCAGATCCCCGAACTAAATCTGTGATCTCTTTATGCCACTCAAGTTGAGCTTCACCTTCATCTTCTTCACTTCACATGATTGTTGCCAAGGGAAATAAGCAAATGTGACTAAAACACTTAGTGGTTTACCTGGGAACCAGCATATGTCCTAGCCAGGCACAGCCTTGAATGGCCCTCAGTGAGGAAGAGCACCTGAGAACCTTCAGTGTAGGGACGCCTGGGATGCACTGAAGAGAGAGGAGATGACAACTCTGTTTTAACATGCCAGGAGCATGTAAAAGTTATTTCTTATGATTTTTCCTTTCAGATCAATTCAAGTGCATATTGGTAGAAAAGGCAGGTGTTATCTGATTCAAATTCATCAGTTTTCCTTATTCTTCACATGGGTTTGCCATGTTTAATCTCATAACTCCTTCTTTCATCAGAAGATCTAACCCCCCTTGCTCCCTGCCTTCCCCTAGCTGCACCGGGTTTGCTGCGTGGGCAGAAGGGCCATTCCCCTTGAAGAGTTGATAAGAAGAGTCAGAACAATTATCATTCTTGCCAACATTTACAGTTAACATCTCTTCAGCTGTTACTTATCAGACTTGCAGTGCAATGGAACACTTGCTGCTGACAAGGCTAAAATTACAAAGTAATCCTTTTATTTATTCCTCAGTGGAGGAATGGAACTAACATTGAAGATAGAAAAATCAAACTACTTAGATATGATGTTGTTTGCAGACTAAAATCTGAACTCTTCTTGCTTCATTCTCAACCCTGGTTCCAGCCAGTCCCTGTCAGGCTACTGTGACCACTCTGAAAGCCCCTGGGGCCCAGCCTCCTTCTCCACTCACTAACCTTTCCTTCAAGCCTTTTCCCTTAGACTTTGGCTCAATGATGCTTTTCTGCTCATTATCAGAGGAATGTCATTTTCTCTATTGTTTTGTTTACTTTCTAGTTATGTTTCAAAATTCAATGAAAATAACCTCTTTCCCATCCTTTTTCTATTTATCCAAAATGTATCAAACACATAACCTTGGCAAGTGTTTTTCCAAGAGCTGAGGAAACAAGGATAAGTAATATTTGAATCCTGCCCTCAAGGATTCCCACAGTCTACTGCAGGAGAGAAGCTAGACTTTAACACAACAAGCAAAACTATTACAGAGATATTACAAAAAAAAGTAAAAACAACTCTCTGAAAATGTAAAGGAATGAATTTCCAGCACAATGTTGTCTAGAGAGAAAAATGGAGGTTTATATCATTCAGAGAAGAAGGTGTCATCTTGTGCAGAGTGGAATGTAGAATGTAGTGTCGTGAAAGGAGACAGCAGTGTTGGTGTGAGAGGCCCATGTGGTAGGAGGCCAGGAGTGACAGAATACAGGATGGGAAAGAGATGGAGGCAAGAATGCAGTTAACTTTGTACATTAATCTGAAGATATGGAATATTATGGGGATTTCAGTGATGAGGAATGAAGATTTAGAAAACAAGAGAGGGATGTCATAAGTTTTATTTTCATAAAGATTCTGATCTCATTTTGGTTTATTTGCCACATGTTGGTCCAGACTCCCACCAATCACCTGTTCAGCTTACATAAATAACAATCTTAGATTTACTACACCAGCTTCTCCTGGGACCACAGGAATCTTTATTTTTAGGAGCCTCCAAAGACAAGTGTAATGATTAATTTTGTGTTAACTTGACTGGAATAAAGGATATACCTAGCTAGGATTTATTATAGTATGTCAGTCAAAATTTTTCCAGAAAAAATTGATTTTTGAAGCAGTGGTTTAACTAAAGAAGATCTACCCTCACCCCATGTGGGCAGCATCACCCCAGGGGGAAGCAAATCAGATAAAACAAAGTTCAGAAAAAAAGCTGAATTTGCTCATTCTTTCTCCTGAAACTGGGACACCCATCTTCTCCTGCACTTGGACATCAGAACTCCAGGATCTTTGGCTCTCAGCCTCTGGGACTTCCACCAGCAGCCTCTTAAGTTCTCAGGTCTTTGGCTTTAAACTGAGAGCTATAACTTTGACTTCTTTGGTTCTCAGGCCTTCAGACTTGGACCGAGCCATGCTACAGGCATCCCCGGTTTTCCCAGCTTTCAGATGGTCTGTCCTGGGACTTCTCAGCCCCTATAATCACATGAGCCAATTCCCTCAATAAATCCCCTTTCATATATCTATGTATGAGGTCAGACAATTAAGTGTAAATTTTATGGGGCCTTAAGTCATGAGAAGTGAAGAAAGGACGGGAAGTCCAGATTTTATTCTAAATGCTATTAATATATAATTTCCAGAAGTTAAAATTCTGACTCTCCTCCAAAGATGAAATGAACATAGATCACTAATTTCATTTAGTGATCATTATCAGAGGAATGTCATTTAGTTCATTAGTGATTAAGGAAACCAGTATGATGATTTAGTGATCATTATCAGAGGAATTTCATTTAGTTCATTAGTGATTAAGGAAACCAGTATGATGTTAGACCAACTCAAATAGAATCTGAAGAATACGCATGCTCGCGTGCGCGCGCACACACCCACAAACACACACACTCTGAATCTGAAGATACACACACAATCAGGAACTCTGAAATACATTTTCTAATAGAAGTGAAACTATTCATAACTATAAGGTAATACAACTCAGTGCTCAGAGAAATCTTGTACAGGTTAGAAATCAATCATATTTTGACCAGGAAAAATCCTTCACATTATCTACAAAACAAGAGTCATTAGTATTCCTATGTACTTTCCACAATTTGTGAAGTGGTGAAATAAGCCTAAACCCTATAGAATTAGATAATCCTGAAGAGTCAACTAGAGACATCCAATATTCTGTTGGAAACACTAAGTAATGGCTTTTGCCATTTTAAATTCTTTTACAATTTTTCCTCACAGAGCAATGGAAATCTAATGGAGACTTTGAAGCAGGAGAGTGACACAATCTGTTTACATTTTGAAAAGATGACCTTAACTGTACATATGGCCCTTGAACAACGTGGGTTTGCATTGTGTGAGTCTATTCATATGTGGATATCTTTCAATAAATGTTCTGGAAATTTTTTAAAATATTTACATCAATTTGAAAAAGTTGCAGATAAACCTGTAGCCTATAAATATCAACAAAATTAAGAAAAGATTAGGTATGTCATAAATACATAAAATACATGTAGATACTAGTCTATTTTATTATTCATTTTACTATTATAAAGTATGCACAAATCTGTTTTAAAAAGTTAAAATGTATCAAAATTTACACACAGATTATACACAGCATTATTTGCAGTCCAAAGAAATATAAAAAGAGATAAAGATGCCATATTAAATCATAACTGCCTAAAATGAACTGTAGTGCAGATATTAAAACAATAATAATTTTGTAGCCACCTCCTGTTGCTATTGCCATGAGCTCAAGTATTGTGAATATCCACTAAAATTACTATGTTATACTAATCATCTTCACATGAGCAGTTTTCTTCAGTAAATTGTATTTCATAGTGATAAGTAATCATTTGCAGTTCTTGAATATTTTTCATCATGTTTATTATAAAATCTTAAGCCCAGAATAACATCATGGGAACCATACAAGTGCCACTAGTGATGCTGGAAGTGATTTAAAGAAACAGAAAAAATTTATGACATCACAAGAAAAAGTTGAAAGTCTTTATATGTACTGTCAGTTGAAGTCTGCAGCTATAGTAGTCTGACCTTTTAAGATAAATGAATCCAGCATGAGGATCATGGTTAAAATATAAAAAGAGGGAGAGAGAGAGGGAAGAAAAATTATGAAGGTGTTGCTGCAGCTATGCCAACAGGAACAAAAACCCTGTACTTTCTGTGAAATTACTTTCTATTTTACATTGAAAATGCATCTTTTTGAGGGTACAGGATTGCTATCAGAAAGGCCACTCCTATAAACACTAATATGATTTGAGAAAAAAATAAAAACAGGATACGACAACTTAAAACAAAAGAAAGGTGAAGGTCTAACACTGGAGGATTTAATGCCAGTAAAGGATAGTTTGATCATTTAGAAAGAAGTATGGCTTAAAAAATACCAAGAGAACAAAATAAGTATATTCTAATAAGCTGGAGGCAGCAGATAAGTTCCCAGAAACCATAAAAAAAAAAAAAATCACCGGGGAAAAGGGATATTTGTCTGAACAGGTATTTAATGCAGAGAAAAGTGTCCTATTCTGGGAGAAAAAAGCCACGAAAACCATTTTATTAGTAAGGAAGACAAGTGAGCACCAGGATTTAAGGAAGAAAAGGATAAGCAAACCCTAGTGTTCTGTGCAAATGTCACCAGGTTTATTGTTAGGACTTCCTTTGCAATAAGGCTGCTAACACCCAACCTTGAAGGGAAAATATAAATACTAGCTGTCAGTCTTTTGGCTGGACAACAAGACCTTTTTGAACCCCCCCCCCTTTTTTGATTGGTCTCTGAAGTCAGAAATTACCTTTCCAATAAGGGACTGACCTTTAAACATCTTTTGATAGTGGGCACCGCCAGTATGAAACCCAGAACTCTGTGAGTTCAACATCAAAGGCATAAAGTGGTCTAAATAAAGTGCCCCAAACATGGTTTCTCTAATTCATTCTCTAAATCTAGAAGGTAATAAGGATATTTAAGGCACAGTACTCTAAAGAAAGAAGTCTCCATGCTGGGAAAGAAAACCCCAACAGAACATCATGAAAGTCTGGAAAGATTATATCATTGAAGATGCCACCGTTGCTATAGAAAAAGCTGTGAAAACAATTAATTCCACACAAATAAATTCCTGCTGGAGAAAACTGTGTCCAGATGTTGTGCATGAACATTTTAGGATTTGCAACAAAGCCAATTAAGGAAACCATGAAAACAATTTTGTGTATAGCAAGAAAAGTTGAGGAGTGAGGGGTTTCAAGACACGAATCTTAGAGAAATTCAAGACCTAATAGGTATCACACCAGAAGAATTAACAGGAGATGACTTGATGGAAATGAGTGTTTTCCAACCATTGCTAGATGCTTAGGATGACGATGTAAAAGTCAAACACATTGACTTTAGATAACCTGGCATAAGGGCTATGATTATCCAAGAATGCTTTTCACCTCTTTGATGACATGGGCCTTTCTATGATAGGGTGACTGAAACTAAAACAAGTGGTAGATGAATTGGCTTCATATAGAAAATTGTTTTTCTTTCTTTTTGAACAAATTGAGTCAAATTTATATATGTAAGTGTTCCCTTCACCCAGAGAGTTTGCACTGTATTTTATAGGTCAGAACTCACCCATTCCTCCCCTTTTCTCTCCCCAAAGCTTGGTTTTTGTTGAGATTCACTTCCATATGTGCACTTATGTATTGATTGGTTAGTTCCAATTTGGTACTGAGTACATGTGTTTGTGTTATCCATTCTTGTGATGTTTTACTTAGAAGAATGATTTCCAGCTCCCCCAAGATTGTCCAAAAAGATAATAGATCGCCATTTTTTATGGCTCAGTAGTACCACATGGTATGAATATACCACAGATTTTTTAATCCATTCAAATGTTTTTATTGAAACGAAAAATCAAAAAACCAGACAGGAACTATGATGCATTTCCACAAAGTTACACCAAGTGAGCCTGCCTCTCCTGTCTGCTCTGCCACCTCCTTCACCTCTTCCACCCTGAGACAACCTTAGACAGTGAGGCCTCCCTTCCTCCTCCTCTTCCTTCTCAGCCTACTCAATTTTAAGACAATGAGGATGAACACTTTTATGATGATGCATTTCCACTTAATAAATAGTAAATATATTTTCCCTTCCTTATTATTTTAATAACATTTTCTTTTCTCTAGCTTACTTTTTATAAGAATACAGTACATAGTATATAAAACATAAAAAATATCTGTTAATTGACTATTTCATACATTAGGCTTCCAGTCAATAGTAGCCAATTGGTAGTTAAGGTTCAGGGGAGTTAAGAGTTATATTTGAATTTTTGACCACCCAAAGATTGGTTCCCTTAACCCCTGTGTTTTTCAAGAATTAACTGTATTTTTTTGCTACATTTATCAGTTATTCTCTCATTGACTGATGAGTCTTTTTTTTTTTCCACAGCAGATCCCGTGCTTTTTAAGAGCAGAGATTGTGTCCTTTTTGCCATTTTGCTCTCAGAAAAATGGTTGATGGTCAGCAAATGTTTGCTAAATGAGTCAGGAACCAAATGGACTTATGTATTGATAAGATGTGGCACTCGAGATAACAGAATTCCAAATTTTGGGACTGGAAAGTTGAGTGGATGTTGATGTCATTTGCAGGGTATAGGATTTGAAGCAAAATTTGGAGAGAAAAATAACACTGGTATTCCTTAATGTTTTTTGATCCCTCTGTGAGAGATTGGCTAGATCTTCATTAAATCTGGTTTCTCCTGGGAACACAGCTGGGATTCACTTCCCAGTAAGCCTTTGGGTTAGACATAGCCATCAAGCTGAGCTCTGGCCAATGGTGTGTGAGCAGCAGTGCTACGGTTTCACTCATCCTCTTCCTGTAGGTTCACATGATCCTCTTCCTCCTTCCTCTTCTAACACTCCATGTCAAACAACCAGTCGCCTGGAAAGCCACATGGCCAAGATGATAAAGACTCCATTAGCTTAGGAAAGCAGAAGTGCAGTCTCTCCTTTCTTTGGATTTTTACAGTGTTTTTATTTATCACTTACTTTTGTCACAGTGTAATTATTTACATTTCTATCCTTTATTTTCAATTGCAAATCTTTTTTTTTTTTTTTGGCAGTTTTTGGCTGGGGCTGGGTTTGAATCTACCACCTCTGGCATATGAGGCCTGGTGCCCTACTCCTTTGAGCCACAGGTGCTGCCCTTCAATTGCAAATCTTTAATGTAATGTTTCTCAAAAGAATTCTATTAGCATTGGGCTGGGCAAGTCTTTGCTGTGTAGGATTCTGATGCACTTGCTGAAACACTTAACTTTTCCTGAGTTTCATCCACTAAATGCCACACATACTAGTCAACATGACAAGGAACTTCCCTCAGTTAACAATGACTTCAAAAGGATAATGTCCAGCACGTTGTTTATTCATTCTTTTTATTTTCCATAGTAACTGGCACAGTGTCTTTGAGAGAGTGAACATGGAGCAAAGAAAAGAGCTGAAGTTGGGAAGAAAGGATGTAAGAGCTGAAGTTGGGAAGAAAGGAAGTCAAATTCTAGCTCTACCACTTATTAATTGCTTGATTTGGGGTAAGCCTTTTATTTTTCCCTTAGCTACTGTGTCTTCATCTGTAAATTGAAGTCAATCGCATCTACTCTTAATAGAATAAATCTTTTATTCTTCCCTTAGCTACTGTGTCTTCATCTGTAAATTGAAGTCAATAACATCTACTCTATTCTTAATTTTAAGAATTAAATAAATAAGCAGGGTGTGGTGGCTCCTTCCTATAATCCTAGTATTCTGAGAGGCCAAGATGGGTAGATCACCTGAGCTCACAAGTTTGAGACCAACCTGAGCCAGAGAGAGACTCCATCTCTAAAAATATCTGTGCATTATGGTGGGAGCCCATAGTCCCAGCTACTTGGGAGGCTGAGGCAAGAGAATCACTTAAGCCCAAGAGTTTGAGGTTGCTGTGGCACCACGGAACTCTACCGAGGGTGAAATAGTGAGACTCTATCTCAAAAAAAAAAAAAAATTAAATAAATAATGTGAGTACCGACTTTTTTGGGACCATATTAGGTATTGAATATATTTTTGATTTCCTATCTCCCTTGTTCTTATTTACATTAAACAGAAATTCAAAAATTTTATTACAATTTTATTGTAATAAAAAAATTTTACTATTTTTACAATTTTATTAAATTTTATAAATTTAATTAAATTGTATTTTTATTAAATTTTATATTATATTTATTTATTAAATTTTTACAATTTTATTGTAATAATAAAAATTTTATTATTTTTATTAATTTTATTACGTTATTTTTTTCTAGTAAAAGTTTGTGGCTCAAATATTTTTAAGGAAAATGTGTTCATATGTAAGATTGTAGAGATATGTGCATATTTGTATTAGATTCATAGAAGTAAGGGTGGAAGAATAAATTAAATTTTTAACATAATGTCTTTGTTTTTGTTATATTATTTAACTTGTTACAACAACCAACATAGCAGAAATGGGTTTTGTAGTTGAAAATAACAATTCAAGAGAGCGTCTAAAAACAATTTTAAATCAATTGGATTAGATTAGAAAGCATACTGTTTTATTTGGCATGTGAGCAAAGATGCAGTCATGAGCTGTTTTTGATTGACAAATTTTTGGTTTGCATTTTTGGTTCATTTTATTTTTAGGGTTGAAGTTAAAGGAGAAGAAAATAAGATCTTTCTAAGCCTGCCTGAAAGAAAATGAGAAATACATCATTGTCTCTCAAAGCACAAATGTGATGAGGCTGGGACAAGCTCTGCAAGGACAGCTGGTTGACAGGATGTGAAGACATGGGGCCATTTGTTGGGGATGACACCAAGGAATGGTGCTCTGCAGCCCAAGTCTGTAGACAGAGACAAATGACTGCAGAAGACAGTGATACACCTGACCTCCCCCTTCTGCCTTCCTGCAAGCCCAGAAATAAGAGGACTCCACTTGTGTTTGGGGCCTGTATTTCCTTCTCTGAGTAATACAAAAAAGTAACAGGGACAAGGCAACAGATCAAGGAGAAGGAAGCATCCTGCTAGCCAAGAAAGAGAGTGGCCTTGAGATAGGTTTACAATTTAGGAAATCAGGATCTCTATTGTAGGGGTACAGGCATCTGTGCCCTTGTAAGGTCAATTAGTCTCCCATTTTGTGAAGGCAAGTTTAAAGTCTTTTGTGAGTTAGAAAGGAAAAATCCTGGTGGATTTTCCAGGCTACTCTTATTAAGAGGATTAACTCCCTCCAAATGGTCAGTTAAAGGATTTTTACTTAGCAAAAGAATAACCTTGGTAAAGCTGTTATCAGTTAAGCCAGTTAAACCTTAGCCAATAAGGATAGTTTTACATAATAAGTGGTTATCAGTTAATCCAATTTATCCATAGACCTGTAAACACCAGGCAGCAAAAGGCCTGGGGCCAGGTTCAAGTTATATGTTTATTGATTAAGTCATAGGATTAAATCATGTGCTTGTTGATTAAGTTATGTGCCTATATAAGCCTTGTTGGAAGAAATAAATTTGCTGAAATGCCTGAGCGAGCGTCAGCCATTCCCTTTCAAATCAATCATTTCGTCTGCGGTACTGCCTCTGCGTCATTGATCAGGAGGGCTAGGTGGCAGTAACACTCTATACCTTGCTTGCCTCATAGCAGATGTTCAATAAATATTTGTATTTAAAAAAATGAATAAATGAATCTACTTGCTATTACCCTTCTGACACAAAGAAATATGTGTGTGTACATATGCATTTCATGAGAAGGTATAATTTACAGTTATAGAATTCCAAGTGATACAGGGAGGTACAAGATGATAACACATGGGATGTGTTTAATCAGTGCTGTAAACCAATGCTTCTTTTAAAACAAATGGATAGAAACTGGACAGTTAGGGAAAGACTACTAATGAGAGTTCCTATGCCAAAAGGAAATGCATTGCAGAATTAGGCAATCTTTGTGAAACTTTCTTAAGATATGAGTAGAGATACCCTGGGTGTAATGGGCTACTTTGCTTTAAGGTTTCTGCAGTCCTGTCTACGTAATCACACAAACAAAAGTTTAACCACCCAATTATTAACAGTTAATATATGGTCATCAAATATCATTGCATACATGCTAATAATGGCTTTAGAGTCACTAGGGTTTTCTTGCATAGTAGGCAGGGTGCACTTAAGACAGGTTGACAGGAGGGAGAATTGATTGCCCCCTCTCCTACATACTTCAGGCACTCCTCAAATAGAAGTGACTGGATTTGGCAAGGTGACATGCATATTTGTTGCCCATCAATCAAATTCCCAAAGCATATATTGTTTCTGGCAGCATTCTCTTGGAAGATGCAAACTTTTACATGTTACAGCATTCTGTAGATCCCTTCCACATCATCACAGGGCTGAGTAACTCCAAGAGGGGTTGGACATTTGTGGATGGAAATGTCTAGGTTGGAAAAAATTATAATTCGTTAACACAGAAAATTTTAGTGACCTCCAAACCCAGCCACTTCCTATGGGTGATAAGTCTGTATTATTTAATTTCATGGCCAGCATTTTTCTTTTTCTTTAACTATGCCAGGCAGGTGCTCCCGGTAGAGGCACAGGGAGACACACAACAATCTCATTTAATCTATTTGATTTCTTCCACTTCCTGCAGGTACAGAAGCAAATTCCAATTTAGTAATCAAGACCTGAGTCATCGAATAAATAACTCAATTTCTCATCCTTGTTCACTGAGCCAGTGGTATAAACAAACACAATGCCTTTTATGTCAAGTGCGTGAATGGGCTTCCCAGGACATTGTATTCAGAAATTGCATAGAGATGCTGAAAATCATTCAGAATAGAAGGAGCTGGCAATTGTTAAATAGCCAATGTTCAAAGTCAAAAATATGTATCTGGAGATGAATTTATTTTTTTAAATGCAGATATAACAAATTAGTTCTTAAAGGACTGGTATCCATTAATTAACAGGTAAAAGCAAACTTAGGGTTCTAGCCCAGTGCATAAGAAACAAAATAGAATTTTTTTTTGTTTCAGAAAGATAATTTATTGAATAAAAATGGTTGCGACAGTCATTTATTTGTCCACAAATGAAAACTTTTTGAGTCACTAGAATGTTCATAGTGATAAAAAGATGAATAAATAAAAATCTTTGCCCAAAGCTTTTTATATAAACAATTTATAAGATAGTCCAGCAAGGATATGATGAAGATGTGCTCAGGGCATTATGGAATCTAGAAAAGGCAACAGCCCTGCTAAGAGTGTCCATCCCACAGAAGCTGATGCATGGGAGGTTACAAAGAGTAGTCAAATGAAGAACTGCAGTGGGGGCCGGGGTGGGGGCCAGGTTGGGACAGGTAGTAAGGAAGAAGGCAGTGAGAACTATTGCTTTTTCTTCCTGTTGTAACTCAAGGAAGACCTATCTACTTTCCTCAACTTTCCAGAGACAAGAGTCTATTTGTCTGTCTGTAGCATTTTAGAGAGAGATGGAGAAGATGATGAAATGGTACCCACCATCTCTATCTCTTTTTTTTTTTTTTTTTTTGAGCCAGAGTCTCACTATGTCCCCCTCAGTAGAGTGCCATGGTGTTACAGCTCACAGCAACCTCCAGCTTTTGGGCTTAAGCGATTGTCTTGCCTCAACCTCCCAAGTAGGAGACAGGTACTTCTTGCCCCTCGCTTCCCAAGGGAGCACTACACTAATCCTTACAGCAGCCCTAGCAGGTTGATATTTTTATCTCACTTTATAGATTAGGAAACAGAACATCAGAGCCATTAGATAAAATCACACAAGCCAATAAAAGGAAATTGAAACCCAGACTCAAGCTGGCCTCAAAGCTTTTGCTCTCGAGTCTGACATTACACTTGTTATTTTGTCCTGTGAAGATTGAGGCCACAGCTTGAGAACCTAGCAGGTCAGATGATATTTGTCTAGATAACTTGAAGTATTTATATATGTCCTCTGGATTTGTCAATTGTATAAAAATTTTATTCAATGATATGAGCACCTGTCAGGTCAAAGTTGAATTGATTGTTCTCTATATCATGAAGGTATAGACATACTAAATAATGGGTGGAAGGTAAAGGAAGACAGGTTGGATCCCTGGCAGGCTGGAGAATCAGAAAGGGCCTCTACCCTGCAGTCTTCAGGCCCTATTCTCCATCATGAAAACTGTTCATATCAAGCTCTACCATTGCAATGTTGTAATGAGAAATGTTGTCATGAGGATACAAGTACCCCCAGGGGGTCTGCTACAGTTGCAGCTCTCCCTTTTGGGAACCTCAGGATGCTTGCCACCCCTTCAGTCTCTGGCTGAGAAGGTTTTATCCTAACCACCCCTAGAAAGGGCTGATTTCCATCTATAACCTGGCTTGACCCCTGCAATAGAGCTAGAGCTAAAGCACTTTCCATTGTGGAGTATATCCGGTAAAGAGATGCATCCGAGCAGGAAGTTTCCTTCTTAAAAATTCAAGTAAGACTGAGAGAGAAAAAGATATTTCTGTTGTAGGGCAGAATAAGCCAGACAGGAAGGCTCAGAGAAGCAGGAGCCACAAGGTGGGCAATTGAGGAGTAAAAAGAAACCCTGAGTATTTTCTTTCCTTTTTTTTTTTTTTTGGCTTTCTTTCCCTCATCCCCTCCCTCCTTTTCTGTCTTCTCTCTCCTTCCCCCATGCTCCACTGTGTCATTGATTGTCATTAATTGTCCTCAAATAAAAGTTGAATACATAGGATACATGCTTCTCCATTCCTGTGATGTTTCACTAAGAATATTATGTTCTACCACCATCCAAGTTACTACAAACGCTGCAAAGTCTCCATTATTTTTGATGGCTGAGTAATATCCCATTGTATACATATACCATAGCTTACCAATCCACTCCTGGGTTGAAGGACATTTAGGCTGTTTCCACACTTTAGCTATTATAAATTGGGCAGCAATAAACAGCCTTGTACAAATGTCCTTATAATAAAAGTTTGGTTTTTTTTTTTCTTCTGGATAGATGCCCAGCAATGGCATTGCAGGATCAAACGGAAGGTCTAGGTTGAGTTCTTTGAGCTTTCTCCATACTTGAAAGTGACTAACTTTCATATAAATTGGATTCAATTTTGACCAAAGTACATGACTTAAATATTAATGTTTTAATTCAGCTTGTCAATATGTTGTTTAGGATATTGCATCCTCATCTATAAGTGAAACATGTTTGTAATTTCCCTTTATAACAGTATATTTTCTCCAATTTCAATATCAGGTGTATCCAGATCAAGTAGAATGATATTGAAATATTTCTTCTTTTTTTATTGTGTATAAGATTTCTGGAATTGCTTGTTTTGTAAAATCATTGTGGTCTATGAGTTTATGATAGTTTGAGCTTTGTTATTTAATGTAATTCATTGCTTAATTACTGTTTTCCTATGAATGATTATACTGTGGTTAATATGTTAGCATAGCAGTATTCCCAGATAGTTTTTTGGTTTTTGGGAGGTTGGGCTTTGGGGGGAGCAGAGTTAATACTTTGCATGAAATATCTTATTTTATAACACTGAAATTGCTTCCTCTTTTGTCTTGTGTGGTTTTTTTTTGAGGTGAAATTTAAGTTTTTGTGTGAGTAGTACTATTATACCTATCTTGA